>JANIJH010550144.1:0-15565 GCA_024520975.1 Erythroxylum areolatum
TGAGCATGAAGCACATTTCTAATCACTCAATGAATCTCTCACATTTACTATTTTGGCCTTAACATGGGTAACGGGATGTTACAACTCTACCCTCTATAAAGAAATTTCGTTCTTGAAATTAATATCTGATTGATCAATAAGGCAGGGTCTTATTTCCTCATATGATCCTCTGTTTCTCATATAACTTCACCACTTCAATAGGACTCTCAATTACTCGTTTAGATATCACACTATCTTAACTATTTCATCAATACATTTCAGATTACTCACAATTTTTTTCACTTCATTAGCTGTTAATATAACTCTGTCAATGATATCATTATTTCTTAACATACTCACCTATCACACATTATAATTATGAGGAATCTTGATTGATAATACAATCTATAAGTTGTTGGTCCTATACTTACAATAGTTTCATATGGACCAATTTATGTCAAGCTTGGTTTATCCTTTTTCCTTATTTGAGCACCTCTTTATGCCAATCTATGCACGCCCTGACAAGGTGCTACTATTAGAAATATTTCATCTGTTGCCTAGTATTTCACATCTCTTTAATTTTAATATAGTTAACTCTTGGGTCTATCTCACTACATTCCATAACTTCAATGTTGATCCACTTAACTCATTCGTCATTATCTTGAATCACTTCACACTTATTACAGATTCATTTTACTCATCATTAATATCTCGAATCAATTTTGGCCTTCTACCATTTTAAGCTCTCTTCATTTCAATGTAAGGGTGAACGACTCCTTTTTATTGTATAACACTTTATACAGTATTCTAATGATGTCATTATGCCTGTAGCCAATGTGAACTATTCATCAATCTCATATTCCTATGAACTCCAAAATATAAGCTTTAAGCATATCCCCAATAGTTAGGACTGTTGGTAATTCAAACATTTAGTCACTTGTTTCTATATCCTTAGTAGCCAAATACTCTTTCGACATATTCCTGCTGGGATGTATAGCTTAGGTTGTTACTCACGCTCTTTCTAAACATATCCTTGCCCAATCCTCTTTATCAGGTACACACCCTTTTCATTTCAATCATAAAGTAACATTTTTCCAATTTGAACTCACAATTTGGATTCATTCTCAATTCCTCATTAAGATTCACAATTTCTAAATCCTCAATTTGGGCTTTGTTAATCTTTTCCTGTGAGACTGATCTCAAATTTAGTAGCTAATAATACTTTGATTTACCCAAAGTTCAATTCGACATTCTATTTTTTTTATTGCATTAGGTTTGATAACCTCGAAATTTGAATTTATGACACACTGCTATTGAATTTTTTGTTCAATGCATCAGATTATAACACTAGCTTTACTGGGAAATACTCATCTGTACAATCAAAATCTTCAAGTAACTCTATTCGTTGTCCTAGTCTTACCTTCAATTCTTTTAAACTCCATAATGACCTCCAACTTTAATGATCTCTATAAATTCCCAAATATATATATATATGTAATGTCTCCATGCATATGAAATCACTTTATTAAGTGGCATTAGATTTTATCCTAATCTCTTGCACAAGCATCATTGTATACTACAAAACCTCCAAATTCAGACGATATAATTAATATCTATGTTATAATTCCTCTAAATTCTCTTTACATTAATCACTAATTGACATTATTTTTCTTGGAACACTTTGATCTTCAATACCATAATACTGTCAGGGGCATAGTTATCTCCAACAGATATAGCCTAAATTCCTCTATGCCCATAATTAGTTCTCGTAATTTCTTAAGTAACTAATACCTCAAATGAAATAATATTATCACATGTTATTTTCTATCTCCCAATTGACTTATTTTCTCAAATGATTTTCTCCTTTCATTCGATTCCTTCTAATTTCACATTGATTTATTCTAATATTTGTTCATTCATACTAGTTCTCCACATATTTCATTTTATTTGCAATCATAACTTCCTGTGTTGGTAACACATTCATCAAATATAATTTGTATCTCCCGAACATATTTACACAGACTATAGTGTGGGCCTAAGTTCTCCTCACCTTAGCAGTAGTGTCACCTCAAATTCAAAAATCCACCTATATAGTTGGATGCTTTACATCAAACAAAATGCATACAGTCTCAGTAGCATATTCTACCTCCAATATTCACTTTTGATTCATTATATATTCGTTTCTAATTTGTTCCTTCACTGATCATTCTTAAATTGAATTATTTGATCAACTCAACCTAATTCAGGGAGATTTCTTCTTTGAAAGAAGATTTCTTGCTACAATCATCGATATCGTTTATGAAATCCTTATCAATCAACTATTTTCCATGATTACTTGTTAGTCATTCTTAGTACCTCAAAAAGATCAATTTCAACTATTCATGATATCTCAATAAGATCAATTTATGTCATAACCTATATGATCAAGACACTTGTAATAAGGCTCAGTGAGGTATTAAGCAATTTCCTTTACTCTAATACCTTGGTATATATCATCAAAATCATTACATCTTATCTAGAGATGTATTTATGACAATTCACCAAATTAGTAGCTTATGCTAAGGATACCTTAATCCCATTTACTTCTAGACAACACTTTACCTTTTGTGTCTGTCTTCGATCGTGGGGATTATGCCATGACCATGTCCTTCTTCTTTCTCCTCGAATTCATCAGATATATAGTAACATCATTAATAATCTCAATTCATTCCCAATTGATCACTGTAAGCATTTTCATGTCTTACTCTAACTCATCTTAGACTTTGAACTATAAGAACTATGACCGACCAATATTCAAATAGTCATAGATTGCTTCTTATATTATCTCCACACATATAATACATATATGCTCAATAATCTCACTTGTCATGGTGATCCCATTTTTAGATGTACACTGACAATGGCAATTCAACTTAACCTTAACAACTTTTTCATATATCGCTATCATCATCTCAACTTTCAATTACCATATATCCTCATACGTACATATGTTTGCAATCAATTTGGAATCATAGATACATAATTATCCTAAAATTCTGATCTCAATTTCATCAACATATTCTTATGCTAAATCATAACTCTTATCACATTTAACCGACATTCATTTCAAGTCCAAGTTTAACCTGTCGAGGCTATAGAAAATTTTGTTTTCTTTCAACTTGGCTTGTACACTTTCTGTCTCATCATTCATATTGATATCACTTATTTCCTTAATCAGTCCACGATAATGTATCCACGTTTATCTTACATTCTAGGATATATTACCACAGTATAATATGGATATCATGTTCAATGATGCAACCACATATGCAAATATAGTGAACATTTATCTATTATACGAAACCAGATACTATTTCTCATTTAACTGCCCATAAACCTTCATTTGCTCACATTCTGACAGATCATCATTTTTCTCGGTGCTTCTGATAGCTCAAACTCTTAAGGAATGCTCATGCATGTGACTTATATAAATGTGACTCAGACTGGAGGATCAGTTGTCGCTATCTGCTATGACATTACAAGAATGCATGTACCTTGACACATATTTCAGAAAATGCCCATATAAGATAGTAATTCTGGGCTCTGATACGATATTGTAGCACCCCACTCTTATAAGACACATACCTAACATCCTGAGTGATATCCAAGTCCATGTCCCGTAAGGGTGGCATCCTAGAACGGTCAACATTCAAAACTTAGTACATTTGTTTTGTAAGCATATGTAAAAATAAAAAATCAAAATCGTGCCCAGTTTTTTCTTTCATAACATACAAATCAAATTTGTTAACACTACAGTCCAATTCATTCTCATTTATAAACCTTTTCGATATGGAAAGTTATTACATGCAGAAACATATTCAAATATACATTATACAAAAGTTGCAGAATACATAAATAATAAAGTATAAATGCAGACGCCAACTGATCCTGACCTCTACCTCTTACTTGAGTGCAGTAGCTATACTCCTGTTTGTCCAACGGGATAACTTTTCTGAGACCTGAAAAATAGTTCCAAATTTTGGGTGAGTTTTGCGAACTCAGTGAATGACCATCCTCGATGGTTCACTCAATCACAAAACACATATAGATTATACCATCACATAATTCACATCATTTCAATCATAAATCAAATAGCATCACAAATCATTTTTATCACTTATTTCACAATTCATATTCAGAGCAGTCACATAGTTCATTTTGTTCATTTGGAACATACATATCAATTTTTCATATGCAATGCACGTGAGACTCACTCTCATTTATTTTTTTGTTGTGACTGAGTACCTATAACTGTCCTGTATCCATTACAGATACTGAGCTCATTGATAACTATCCCATATCGGGCTCATTGATAACTGTCCCATATCGGGCTCATTGATAACTGTCCCATATCCTTTAGGGATATCGGGCTCATTAAACATTGAGCCTAAGGCTCTGATGTGCATAACTGAGCTTAAAGCTCTTTTTATGTTGGCTACTTTGGTCACCACAACTGCCTTTATCTTTCATGCATTTATGTAGTGAAATGTATCAATCACATATGATCATTTATTCACTATTATATATCCTCAAACCTTAGTCCAATATTCAACATTTATGTTAAGAACACTTTGTGATCATGCATTCATATCATGGAGCGTTTAGTTCATCACACTCAAATATAATTAGCACTGCAATATCTTATTCATAAATCACAATCATTGGACCTTCATTGTCTAGAATTCAATGATCAAATCACATTCATGAATATTAATAATCACTCAATTCATAACATAAACGAAACAAACAATAAAGTAAGACCATCTAGGTCTACTCACAGTACGCTCTCGTTTAGCACTTGCTTTCAAACTCTGGAAACGTCTGAATGAGAATGTTTATCCTGCACATAACAATTATGCAATACACACGTTGCACACACATTAATAACTTTGCACAATTATAAGCATTCATTTATGCATATGTGTGTACATAAACTATGTACAATGCATGTTCATGACAACCTCAAGTATATTATCAAATTTGATATCTTATGCTCATTTACATTTCATAATTAAATCACTTATCATTTCTTTTCTTGCATTACTTGCTCTTATTATCAATTTCTCATTCATTTAAACTAGCTACACCTTACTCCTCTTCTTTGAATCACAACTTTAATCAAATAAACCACTTCATCTCCATTTTACACATGTCTTTGGTACTTTAATGACAACAATTCACTCATTAATGTAATTCTAGCATTAGAAGGCCAAACAATTATCCATCTCTCATTTCAGTCCTATATCACTTCCAAAAGTCCAGATCTTTGGGTTAATCTTCCGTGGTCATTCTAATCAGTAAATAAAGTAATTTGGTAACACTTTCTACTAGAAAAGGGAACCTATTGTCTTAATTTTCTAATGACACTACAATCATTCAATTTGGCTCAGAAATTTGAAAGTTACACTTCAAAAAATTTTAGACTGTTCTCATTGTAAAATAATATACTATGAACAACTTCCATCTAGAAGTTGAGCATCTTAGAGGCTGAGTCAGAATTCGACTTCTCATAAAATTTGAAGCATATGTCTCTAGTTTACTCCACATTAAAAATCATCTCAATTGGAACTCTATAGATCCAGATATATTCAAAATGCTAAAGTAAGTTCAGTAAAATAACACCAGTTCATACTATTCTAATAGATTCTCTAACTTTCCTTCAATCAAACTTTTTTTGATCAATTCAGAATGTTGCCAATTTTTGTGGACTGATAGAATAATTTGTTAGGAATCTACTAGCTCAAGAATCAAGTCATTTGGAGGTCTGATAACAAGATTATGACTGAAATAATCAAACAAAGTTCTGTCCTCAATCATATTGAACCTATTTTGGTACAATTAACATAACTTTCTCTATAAGTATCGGATTGAGGTGTTATTTAGATGATTTGAAAGAAGAGTTCAAGATATACAATAGGAAGACCTTAAAGCAAGATTTTGTCATCTAAAGGGTCAAAATTTGACCATACGATACAAGATAAATAGTGACCAAAAGAAGTTTCAGTCTAAGACCTATTTGGAATAATTAGCATAACTTGTTCTAGAGATATCGGATTGAGGTGTTCTTTAGATGGTTTGAAAGAAGACTTCAAGATCTATAACTTTCATGAAGACTTGAAGATAGATTCTATCATCTAAAGGGTCAAATTTGGATAAGACGATAGGATCAGATGAACAATGCACCAGATGATATGACATCATCAGACGATACCTCATCACAGACGATATGAAGTCATCACCAGACGATATGATGTTATCAGACAATACCTCATCACAGACGATATGATGTCATCAAACGATACCTCATTACAGGTGATATGACATTATCACCAGGCGATATGACGTCATCACTAGACGATATGACGTCATCAATAGACGATATGACATCATCAGACGATATCTCGTCACAGATAATATGACATCATTAGATGATATGACATCATCACTAGATGATACGATGTCATCAGATGATAACTCATCACAGATGATATGATGTTATCACCAGATGATATGACATCATCAGAGCATCTCCACTTATTAGGACGGTAACTTTTGACTCTAATGTCAAAAAATTTCATACTATATACCGTTGGAAAGCTAGAAAGATAAGATACAACTTTCTAGAAGACAAATTTGTCTAATTTAGCCTAGATTAATCTAGATTTTGCCCTGAATTTAGAATACAAAATTTACCCCTAAGGAAGACTTGAAATTTTGCACTATGTAAACTTGAAAAGTCTTGAGATTCAAAATGACCCTAAACTCTTCCAAAAATCCAAAAGGTTTAAAATGATCTTACCTTGATTCTTCACCAAATGAAGAGATCTTTGGCTCAATTAGAAGCTCTTCTTTTCCTCTTCCTTTTTCTCTTCTTAAACCACTTCAAAATCACTCTCAAGACTGAGAAATGCTGAAACCCTAGCTCAACTCTTTTCTTTTCTCTCAACCACCGAAATTCTTTGCTTTTTCTTTCTTAATTTCTCTTTTCTCTCTCAATTCATGTTTCCCCATTCTTAAAAAGCAAGACTATATTTCTTTCTTCCATTTCTACCCTTAATGAACCCACAAAGCCCCTTTTACCCTTCCTTATAGGCTTATGTTCTTTTAACCTTAAGTGTCTTGCCAAAAACACCCCTTGAACATTCTTATAACCTTTACACTTTATTCCAATCAACCTATATCATATAATCTTTCTAACATCAACATAATATCATATAATCTTTCTAACATCAACATAATATTTAATGTCTACAAAATTTCCTAAGGACCTCATAATTAATGTAAATCATACTTATTCATTAAGAAGAAACTTTTGGGGGCCAACATTTCTCAATATACTCACATTTGTAAACAATTATACCATGAATGTCAATGAATGCAATTACAATCATTCTCATGTGCAACGATTCAATATTCATGTGCATGAGTATATCACATAATGCATGAGCATGAAGCACATTTCTAATCACTCAGTGAATCTCTCACATTTACTATTTTGGCCTTAACTTGGGTAACGGGATGTTACAATTGTATACGAGACTATGTGTAGAGAGGAATCATTAGTGTACAATTTGTTGAGACAAATCAACAATGGGTAGAAATCTTCACTAAACCTTTGTGTGAAGATAGATTCAAAGAAAT
The DNA here is from genome assembly GCA_024520975.1 of Erythroxylum areolatum. Classification (NCBI taxonomy): domain Eukaryota; kingdom Viridiplantae; phylum Streptophyta; class Magnoliopsida; order Malpighiales; family Erythroxylaceae; genus Erythroxylum; species Erythroxylum areolatum. The sequence goes on from JANIJH010550144.1 coordinate 7,660, forward strand.
CAGACGGAACTTGGATATGGTAATGCTAAATGACCATTTGTCTGACACATCATGACCCAGATGATTCATACAAGAAGAAGATAAAAAGTCGTAAGTTTTCAAGTAAATAGTAACGGTAAGTTATGAATGGTAATTTTTCAAGAGTAAGTATAAGAAGGAAATCTTCTCAAGATTCTAAAATTCTTTCTACTCTAGAATTTTTTTGAAATACTTTGAAACTAACTTGTTGTAACATCCCGTACCTATATTAAGGCTAAAATAGTAAATGTGAGAGATTACTAAAAAATTAGGAAACACATCTCATGCTCATGCATTACACTAGATGCACATGCACATGAATATTGAATCTTTGCACATAAAGATAACTGTACATGCATTCATTGACATTCCAGGTATAATTGTTCATAAATGTGATTATTATTGAGAAGCGTGGTTTTTATATGTTGAAAATTGATTTGGGGAGTGTATAAATTGATTTATAATTTTTGGAGAAATTTTTGGAAATTATTGGGTATTTTAGCTAGGAAAATTGTCAAGTGGCAAAACAATTGTTAAATGGTAGTAGAAATTACCGTCCAATAGCAATAGAAATTTTGATGCATGACGTTAGGAATTATTGACAATTGCCATTGAAAATTAGGGAACAATTGGAGTAGAAATTGAAATTGATGGGACTAGTTAAATGAAAGAATCAATCAAATGCTTTAGGAGTGGACATGTGGCAAGTGACAAATATCAGTTGCCAAATAATGCCTTAAGCCCACTACCCTTTTTAATTAAAAGCCTTCCCCCCTTTTTGTTGGCTTCTACGATGCTCTCTCCCTTAAAAGTCATTGGCTTTTTATTTGGCTCCCTCCATCATTTCCGTAGCTCTCTTCTCCCTCTCTTCTTCTTGAGTTTTAACCCTTCAAATCTCATCTTCCATGCCACTCTTCCACCTTGCTCTCTCCTTCATTCTCACTAAAAGACCCAACCCATTCCTCCATGAAAGTTGATGATGGTGGAGATGAAAGAGTTAGGGTTTAATGGTGATTTTGAAGATTTGGAAGCTAAACCAAGTAAGTTATGCTTTAAATATTATGGGTATTGTTAAATGAAACTAGAATGATGGGAAATGTGGGATTGATGACTTGAATTTTGTGATTTGAATATGTGTGAGGTGGATGGTGAAAAATCTATGTAAATGTCATGTTTTGCTAATTGTTAATGATCATTATTGACCCATGATTTGTTATAGATATGTTTTGGAAGTTGGATGATGCATATAATGGTGTTAGGATTAGTGTAGAAAATCAATTATGAATGGGTTAATGAATATGTTCTGTTTTTGGAAAATGATCAAATATAGATCATGAATTGATTTGTTAATGTTTTGGATTTGAAAACAAAATTTTGGTATGAGTTGTGTTAGGATAAGATTTGGAAACAAAATTTGGTAGTTGAGCTGGAAAATGTTGCAGCAACATAATCTTTGAGTATGCTTCTATCTTTTAGCCATAACTTCTTCTATAGTTGTCCAATTGATATTATTCTTAGTTTAGATTAAACTAGATATATATGGCTACATTTCTTATTGAGACATAGAATTTAAATTCTGTCATTAAGAGTCTCAAAAGTTGACATGAAATTAGGAACTGGGTGCAGCAAAAATTGTGGATGGATGTAAATGATGTGTTTTGTTTTGAATGTATGAGAATGTATTATACTTTGGGTTTTTATCATCAAGTGTGGAATATGAAATGTGTATGGATGATGTTGAGTTGAAATTGGGTATACTTGAAGAAGTTATCCATTGAGATGACGAGTTAAATGAGTTGAGAATTGGGAGTGAATGAAATATAATTGGTGTTTGAATGGTTATGGAGTGATAATTGCATAAGAAGAGGTGAATTTGGGAAGATTATGAGTGGGAGTGAGGTTATAATGGGTGTAGTATCCTTTGATGGGTTTTGAAGAAGGAAAATTAAGTAGACCCGAAGGTTACAAGGTCAGGTCGTGTAGATTCACACTACCTGTGTGTTCCTAACAAAAAAACATAATTTGACTCGAAAGAAATACGGTCTGCCTGTGTGATTTCACACAGCTGTGTGTCTTAAAATGACAGAATCTCTTTTCAGAGTCTTCATGAAAGTTGTAGATCTAGAAGTCTTCTTAGAAACCATCTAAATATGACATTAATCCAAAACCTCTATCGAAAGTTATGCCAATTGTACCAAAATAGGTATAATAGGATTGAGGACATAAGCATGTTTGATTAATTTAGCCATAACTTCACCATCTTGAACGAATAGATTTCTAAAACATTTTATATCTCTCCATAAAAAACTTTAGCATTATCAATTTATTTGGAAAATTTTGGTTGAAAGAAAGTGAGGGAATCTGTTGGAATAGTATGAACTGGGGTGATTTCACTGAATATGTTTGGGTAGTTTAGTTATATCTTAATCTTTAGTCATCCAAATGAGATGATTTTTAATTGAGAGTAAAGTAGAGAAATAGGGCTACAAATTACATGAAGAAGCCAAATTTTGATACAGTCTATAATACTTCCAATTTTAGGATGGAATTTGAGCATATTATACTATTTTAGTATAAGAACAATATACTCAAAATTCAGTTTTAGAGAAATTTGAAAGTGATTCAATGAGTAATGCATTTTGATTTCAATGGTTTTTATTGAGGTATAAACTTAACTATAAATTATACTTAGGTGAGTTTTGAGATAGAATGAAGTGTATGATGAGGATAATGGCAAAATACCCGGGATTGTCTTGAATATGCATGGTGCATATTTCATTACATACATGTGCATTATTAAACACTTATAATTGTGCAAATTGTGATATATGTATGTTTTGCATGATATAGAGGAACGTATTGAGCACCATCATCTAGGCATTTCCAGATCTTGGAAGCAAATGCTAATCTGGAGCATACTGTGAGTAGACCTAGATGGTCTCATTTCATTGTTTGTTTTTTTTTGAATTTTTGTATTGATTGACTACTAAATGCTCATATGAATGTGATTGATTATGTTGAATTTCGGATAGAAGGTCCGATGATTGTGATGTGGATGAGATATTAAAGTGTTACTTGCATGTGAATGTGACGAACTAATTGTGGCATAATATGATTGATTGAAAATGTGAGATGCATTCCATACATGAATGCATGATCAGATAATGGGAGTTGTGACCAGAGTAGCCACCGATTAGAGCTTAAAGCTCAAAGTGTAATAAGAGTGTCGAGCTCAGAAAGTGATTAAAGCCTAAGGCTCACTATGTAAAATGAGCCCTGTATCCCCATTGGATAAGGGATAGTTAATAATGAGCCCAATATCCAATAGATACGGGACAGTTTAGGCACTCAGTCACAATAAAGTAATAAATGAAAAGTGGGTCTCATGTGTACTCAATATGCATAATACGAATGATTAAAGTGTATTGAAAGTGAAATGTGAAATGATGTGAATGTGAATTATGTGTTATATGACTGGGTGAGCCATCGATGACGGTCACTCATTGAGTTTGCAAAACTCACCCAAAATTTGCAAATATTTTTCAAGATCAGAAGAATACCCCATTAGGCAAACGAGAGTATACCTACAACATACAAGTAAGGGATAGAGGTTAGGATCGGTTCGCGTCTGCGTTATACTTCTTTATTTTCGTATTAAATGGTATATATTTTGAAATTTTTTGTATCGAATAATGTATTTAAAATTTTTTGCACAATGTGTATACAAATGTAAATATGTTGCAATGTAAAGACATTATAACTAAAGTGTTTTGTATTTGTAATGAGCCCCAAATGGCTATTGAAATTTTGTTGATTGTATTGTTATGATTGAAAAAGTTTGCGAATAAAGCGGACTCGATTTGGTTATGGATTTCTGCATATTATGTTTGTGGTTTAAAAAAAATGTACTGAGTTTTGACTGATTAAGTATTCTAGCACGCTACCCTGGCGGGCCACGAACTCTAATATCACACAGGATGTTGGGTACGTGTCTTACGGGAGTGGGGTGCCACACTTGTTTAGTGCTCTTAACCAAGACGATTCAATACTCTGTTCTAAGTTTTAAGTTCTTTTCATCTCATATTCTTACTTTTAGATACTAACATCACTACTTTGAGTGAAATACATTTGTATGTCTAGTTTTTATTTGTTACGGATCATAAATCGAGTAATCTCTTATCTATATGATAGATGGACATTGAACCAGAAATTGAAGAAGTTGGTTGGAAAAACTTCTTCAAGGTTTGTGAAAAGGTCTATTTGAATGAGATATATGAGTTTTGGAAGAATGCAAAGGTGGTAGATGACACCTGAGTTATCAATGGTAAATGGATTGTTGGTTATCATGACACAAGATACTATCAAGAGGGTCAGTAGGTGTCTTAGTATTGGAGTAAAGATGTTTAACAATACAAAATGGATTACTAAAGGTCATGTCAATAGAATGCACATTAACCGACAGCTATATGGAAATAGTGATCCAGAAGTTAAGAAGGCTTCAACCCTTGTTGCAAAGGCTAGGGTTCTACATTCATTGCTTCTTCACTATGTTCTACCAAGATTAGGCTTGAAGGACATTGTGATAATGAACAATGAACATTATTTGTTTCACCTACTGAATCAACAACCCATTAATCTTCCGTACTTGATTTTGAAGTACATGATGAAGTCAAAGGGAGATTCTAGCTCTTTACCTTATAGAATGCTATTGACAAGGATTTTTAGAGAATTTGGAATCTTTCTCGACAGAGGTAACAGGGTAAAGATGGATGTGAAGCGTATTGTTAATGCCACTACTATTCACAGAATGGGAACAAAGTTTGAAGATGAAGCGAATATAGGTTTTACATCAAAAGCAAGGTCTGAGGGGGAGCTTATAGTAAGATGAGGCAGGAGTGAACATGGTAAATCTTCAAGAAAAACAAAACCCCGATCGATAGGAAGAACATCCGTAGAAGAAAAGACTAAGAAATCGTCTAATATACCAATAAAAGCTAAAATGATTCTACAGAAGAGGAAAGCCAGGTTCAACAATCATCACAACAAGTGTTATTGAAGAGAAAGGTGGAGACACTTCAATTAGAAAAATCTAAACAGTCAAAAGGGTCACCAAGACTATTGACTTTACAACAACAAGAACAGAAGAAGCGGAAATATCTGATTCTTGATGGAAGGTCTGAAAAGCAAGAGAAAAGACAGTAACCTACAAAATCAATTGTCTCTATTTTGCAAAGTCAATCAGCAAAATCATTTGGAGAGACAAACATAAAAAGGAAGTAAGTATTTAAGAGGAAGAAGCCTCAACAACAACTTTCTTCTAGATCAGCAGAAGAACAAAAGAAGTTGAAGCCTTGTCAGAAAAAGGTTTCTTCATCTGATGTTCAACAGAAGGCAAAAACAGTTGAACACCAATTAGAACCTTACAATCCTTCTTAACCAAACAACAAAAAGGATTTGAAAATGAAGATTATAGAAGAATCAGTACCTGTTCGAAGTAGAAGCTCAATTATTATTAGAGAACCTTCGAAAAAGTCAGTCAAGGTACAAGTCGAACCTATACCGATTATGATCAGACACTACATCTTTTAAGTCATAAAGAAAGAAGATTATATGGTATTTTGCGAGATGAAAATGCAGAACCATATCCAATGAAGATTTCAAAGGATCGGTATACCATCTGTCCGATTACGAGCAGAACATCGATAAAAATTATGCCAGACATACAACCAAGATGTTCAACCCTTGTGAGAAATGAAATAAAGGGAAAAAGAAAATGTTTCCTGAAGGAAATGATGATGATCTTATAAAAGAGTAGATTCAAGTAGCTATGAAGAACATAGATGATATATGTAATACAGCTTAACCTGGAGGTATCTATGTTTCACATCACATTTCAAAAGCATTAGGAAGTCAATTTGGAGTTTCCACCACAGATGAAAACTTCAAGGTAATTGGAAAAGTGACAGAAGGATAGTACAGAAGTATCACGGTTGAAGGTATTAATTTCAACTTAGAAACCTTTGTGCATTTAATCATGCATTTTAGACCTTTAGGTTTTATACTTTCAGTCAAAGATGTGTTACACCTTCTTAGGCAAGCAATTCTGAAACTACTTAGATCTGATGATCTTGATCTCCCAGAAGGAAAACAAACCTTCAGTCTACCCTCAATCAAAACCATAGAGTTAGACGTTTTACCTTCAGAACCATCTGTTGTTAAAAACTTTCATCCACTTAGTGAAATACAACAAGATCCTACTGTTAATCTAGAGTTTTTGAAGCATTTCACAAATTAGACTGAAGCAAGTCATAAACAGAAGGAAGTTCAGGAAGCCTTAGCAAAAGAAATTGAGGAAATTCATACTAAGGTTGATAAACTAGCTGACTCAGTGGGTGATCTTCATAAGGAAGTAATACTACTAAGGGTTACTATTGAACAAGATCTTAAGACGATCCATATTGACATGTAACATATGATTTCTGAAATTTTGAAGTGTCTATGATGAGCTATCTTTTTGATTATTAACAAATAGGGGGAGAAAAAGAGGAGAACAAGAAGAGAAGATAGAAAGCATTGCGTATATCTTATATATATTTCTTATGCATTCCTTATAAGCATTGTGTATATCTTGTATGCATTTCTTATGTTTTTTTCTTTGTTTATTATTCGTCTGAATACTATTCGTCTATGAATATTATTTTATTTTCTAAAATTATGAAAATTTGTTATCATCAAAAAGGGGGAGATTGTTAAGTCAAGAGGACTTCATTTCTATTAATTTTGGTGACAATTAAATAATAATAATCTTAGAAATGTATGAACTATTTTGATAAGTTTGTTAAGTGTGCAGAAAAATATAAATAACACTTAGTTAACCCAGAAGATGCGTAGTCAATGCCAGACAATATATCGACACTAGACGATACGTCAACAACAAACAAGCGCAACACCAAATGAAGCGCATCAACAGACAAAGTGTAACACTAGACGAAGCGCAACAACAGATAAAGCGCAACACCAGACGAAGCGTAATACCAGATGAAGTGGAATAACAAACGAAACGTAATAACAAAAGAAGTATTATTCCAAACGATACAAAGGAAGATATATTCTAGAATAGTAGTCAGTTAGTTAGTTGGAGTTAGTTATAGGACTCAACTAATAACAGTTTCTAGAAGATTCAAGAAGCAGTTTCTCAAGAAGACAGTTGGAGACTTAGGCTATAAATACTAGTTCTAGTCAAAGACTAAGAAAACGTTTTTACAAGAGAGCAAATTTGTTGTACAATACTTAGAGAAATTCTGTATTCAAAGTGTGAAAGAAGAGAGTGAATACATCTATAACGTGAAGCTCAAAAATATCTTTACTAGAAAGAGAAATGGTGAAGCATGTATAATGTTGAATATACAAAAATATGGAAATGGTTTCTAGAGCTTCTAATTTCGTATCTACAACTTCGAGATGACAATGGCTTCACATTCATATTTGGCATATGAAAGGTATGTTCTCATATTGTTCTTATATTATTAATTATATATGTTTGCTTATTTTATCCTATTATTTATTCTAACTAGTTTTCGTTGTTTTTTAGGGTATTCTTAGTGGAATTATTGATCTACTATTAAATGTTAAGTATAAAATGTGTATAAGGTACATTTATGCTAATTGAAGACAAAGATGGAATGAAGATGATGTAAAGTTTTAGTTTTATCATTTACTATAGCCATGACAATCTAGATGACACTACAACAAAAATGACATACGGTAATAGGTGATAAGCGTTATTAAATATGAATAGTAACACTAATGACTATGCTATGACAGCCCATGTTACTAAAGATATGATGCTTTAGTAACAGTTTTGACATGTTATTGTCGAGTTTAATAT
>JANIJH010550247.1:0-15550 GCA_024520975.1 Erythroxylum areolatum
AGAAACAACAAAACCTTGAGGGGTCGCGAGTTCGATTCCCAAAGAGGACAATACTAATTAAGGTTGGATGTCGCGGTATAACCCTCAAACACACGCCGCAGTATAACCTGCAAACACCTACGGGTGGGGTGTGGGGTCCAACACTGAGACATGTTTAGTATAGAGAAAAGTTCGTCGCAGCGAATTCCTCCGGAGAGGAATTCTCGCATAAAATTCACAAGTTCGCAGTGCCAAAATCTAGAGATGGCCGCGGTGAATTTTACCCAAAAGAAATCCTCACTTAATCCTTTAAGTTCGCCATGGCAAAGCAAGGAGTTTGCCGTGGCGAACTTTCATAGAAGCATACGTAGTCCAGCACTCTCTTCCTATTTTCCAAATTTTCCCAATCTAACAACTTACACCTATCTCATCCTATACAAAGATCATCCTTTGTACCCCATTTACTCTTCATTCTCTACTCCATTTCAACTCAATAACATTTACAAACCCATTCATAATCTATGTTTGATCATTAACCCAAAAACAGAACATCAAACATGTTCATTCATTCATCAATTCAATTTACTCATCCAAACACCATTATAATGATCATTCTACCTCAAAAACTTCTCTATAACAATTTATGGGTCATTAATGATCATTCACAATTACAAAAACAAGACATTTACATCTTCTATTCATCATTCACGTTCATCAAACATAAAATACCATTTTATGTCATTTAACCTCTAACAATCATCATAAATGCTTCATTTGACCATGCTCATAATGATTAAAGCCTAACTTACTTGTTTTAGCTTCCAACTCTTCAAACATCTTCAAGATGATCAAGAATCCCTGGCTCCACCAACAACCCACGATCATCATCTTCCAAAGGTGGTAGGGATAGGTTTATGGTGAGAATGAAAGAGAGAGCAAGGTGGAAGAGTAGCAAATGGAAGATGAGATGCCAACTTGGGTGGAGATTTGAAGAGAAAAAAATCAAGAAAAAGAAGAAGAAAGAAGCTACGAAGGAAAGAAGAAGAAAACCAAAAACAAAACTCCAATGGCTTTTAAGAGAGAAGCATCGTGAGGGAGGGTAAATGAAAGTGGGTTTTTCAATAAAATTAAAGACTTATGACATATGTCAATTGCTCCAATTTCCAAAGCATTAAGAATAGGTTCCTTCATTTAACTTGTCCAATCAATTTCGATTTCTACCCCAATTGTCCCCCAATTTTCAATGGCACTCGTAAATAAATCCTAAAGTCACTTATCAAAATTTCCAATGCCATTGGATAGAAGTTTCTACTACCATTTATTAATAATTTTGCCACTTGGCAATTTTTTTAGTCTAAAAATACCCAACAATTTCTAGAAAATTTTTCGATAATTTCAAAAATTCTAAAGCCGCATATACACTCTTCAATTCAATTTTCAATACAAAAAAACAAAACTCTCAATTCTCAATAGAAATCACATTTATAAACAATTATACTTGGAATGTTAATGAATGTATGTATAGTTATTTTCATGTGCAAAATTTCACTATTCACGTGTATGTGCATGTCATATTATGCATGACCATGGAATGAATTTTCTAATCTCTCATTAATCACTTATATTTACTATCCTAACCTTCCCATAGGTAATGAGATGTTACATGTCGAGCACCTTCACTTCCAACTGCCATCTGATAAATATGACCCCCTCAGCGGTGCTGGCACATCGGGAGCGAGTCCCTCTGACGTTGGGGATAAGCTTATTATGGAGTAGCTGGAGTTACTTGTTCTTGTGTTTTCCTTCATTTTGTTTTAGTTTTTAGTTTGTTGGATACTCAGTTACATTTTGTCATGTACAAACTTAATGGTCGGTTATTTATCTACTTCTCTGTGTCTTTTTTCCGATAGGTTGTTCTTCCTTCGCTTTACACTTCCCTTTCCATGCCTAATTGTTTTAATTGTTCTTCACATTGAGGATAATATGATGTTTAAGTGTAGAGGAGTTTGTTTTAATTTGAAATTCTTGTTTATGCATCATTTTTGTCCATTTAACCACTTGTGCAATTTATGCATCATTTTTGTCCATTTAACCACTTGTGCAAGTCATTTGTGTGTAGTATGCAAATATTTTTAAACTTGGTAATCGAGGAAAATCATTTGTTTTACATGTTTCGGTCATTTTTTGCCACGACGAACTCTTTCTTCACCTCAGGGACGTTGTCAAATTGATGTTTTGCCTATCATGAAATTGTTTTAAAAATTCCTCATTTCAATAATTCTTCCTAATTTAGATTCTTTTCACTCTTGTATCTTTTTATAAATTTCAAAGTGGTCCTTGTGTTTTTTAAAATACCATCTATGTTTTTAAACGATAATTGATTTCGGTTAATTTCATTTTCAATGTTTTCAAGAGAAGCAAGTGAGGGTACGCTAAGGAAGTAGCATTATGTGTGTTTAAACCTTGAGATTGTTTAATTGAGATACTACCCTTGTTGGAAGGATATTTGGGCCTGAATTCTTTCAATTTTGTGTGTATCTGCTTAATTTCATATCTCTATAGAACTTGTTTTAATTCTTGATCAAAGCTTGATGAACTAAATTTCTTTTAATATGATAGAGGCATTTCTTTCCAAACCCTAATTACCCAAACACTAACCTAAACACTTAACCTTTGCTAACCCCTTTGGGCCTTCTTTTGAGTGCATACATATTTCACAATTTTTATGAGTATCTCATCCCTAGCTTAAGTTGATAAAAAAAAGAAAGAAAAAGAAAGGGTTTTTATACAAAAGAAAATAAAGAAAAGAGTTAAAAAAAAAGCACACAGCAAAAAGTAGAAAATTTTCTCAAAAGAGAAAAGTAATAAAAATGCATTAAATTATGTTTATTTTTGTAAATATTTTCTTAGTAATAGTTGGAGATTGTTTCATGAGACAAATAATTATGGTGCATGTACTCATTCTTTTTCATTCTTCCATTCAATCCATCTCATTTAGTCTTCCGTACGTTACAACCTTGAAAAGTCCTCTTGATTTTTGAAATTATAGTTTTTGTGGTGGAGAGGTAGAATTATCACAAGCTTATAGAACGGAATGAACTAAGCAGATTATAGAGTGAAATTATCCCAAGACAAGTGAGTTGAGAGATTAAACACGTTACTTTAAGAGAAATCTCTTTTACCCAATCTCTTGGATTAAATGCTTATAGTGTATATTTTCTTCACGGTCTTTCAGTATACTTGGGTTGATTTATGAGGAAGTGACTTAACTGCTTTTCTGCTCTCATTTTTAAGCATGGTCGGAATTTTATTTTGCACTTGTGTCTCTTTGAAAAAGGTCTAAGTGTGGGGGAATTTGATTGAACCCAAGTTTCTTATATAAATTGGTGACATTTTCATTGTTTTTATTACACTTCTTAGCTCTTATTTTCGAATTTTATGCTTAATTTGACTCTTGAGTGCTTGCCTTTACTTTATGTATTTTGAGAGTAAAATTGTCATAGATAATTAGTAATTTCACTAAATTAATTTGTTAGAACAATTGATATTGCAAACTACCATTTGTTTATTGTAGGAGACTCAATAAGTAGAGATAAGGAGTGAAGGCTGTAGATGATAAGTCTATAAGTCAATAGGGCCATAAGAAAGTTTGTCACGACAACGTTGATGTTTCGCCGCGGTGAAGTATGAAGAAATCATGCAGAAACTCTTCGAGAAAAGTTCATTTTGACGAAGGAATGTGTTTATGCCGCGATGAAAGTTGAAAATGAAGTTAATAAACTTTCGGGAAAAGTTCGCTGCAGCAACACATCTCCTCGTTATGTCGAAACCTTCGGACTGGCGTGACCCAAATCATTTTTGGCAAAATAACCCACCGAACAACCCGATTCATAAAACTTACCTATTTTAGGTTAAGTGGGAGCAGTAAAAAAAAGGGGGCCGACAGACTTAAAACATCAACACTTTTCTCTCATCTTGACACCTTTATTCTCTCATAATCTTTCGTCTAGTTTTCCATCTTCGGTTGCCAGTATGGGTATCTCCAATGGGTTCTCGATGGTGAAGTCTCTTGGAGCTATGCTTGGCTAGACCTTTTGATCCTTTTGAAGATGTAGCAATGGCTTGAGTTCAACGGGCTTAAAAGGGGAATAGCTTAATCCATGTTTAACTGTGATTTACAAACTCCTAGGCTTAGGATTTGTGATTTGTAGTTAAATATTCTTGATTAGAGTTTAATCAAGTGTTGGATATTCATTATGTTGCGGGATTTGTTAATGTAGAACTTGGAGCTTTAATATATGAAGTCTCATAGATGTCAATTTGTGATCTTGTTGAATCTCTTTTATCTTGCATAGTTCTATTTGATATTAAGTTGATTTGAGGTCCCAAAATGGCTTGTTGCATTGACTTAACCACCACACACTAAGGGCATTTAACAAGGTCTTAAGAAATGGAGTTCATTGATTAAGACCTTGGACTTAAAGAGTTCTTTAAGGTTTACCATTTAAAACTTAGTTATTTTCACTCCCATCAAAAATTGATTTCGAACGATGATAGCCAAGCTCATTTTTAAGAGGATACTATCACCATTTGATCGTTGTTTTTATATTCCAGTTTTTTTTACATTCCCAAAAATCCAAAAAAAAACTTTTGACACATTTTCCTTATAGTTCATTTTTTTAATTTAGTAAAGATTTTCCAAAGGCAAAAAGCCCCTTTTTCTTACCAATTTAGTTTGCACTTCATGATATATAGGCTAGCTTAGGTCCATTCCATTAGGTTTCGATTAAGTGAAATGACCTGAGGTTGCAACCTATATGTCAATTTGTGATGTTGTGGAATCTCTTTTATCTTGCATAGTTGTGTTTGATATTGAGTTAATTTGAGGTCCCAAAACAACTAGTTGCATTGACTTAACCACCGCACACACTAAGGGCATTTAACAAGGTCTTAAGAAATGGAGTTCATTGATTAAGAACTTGGACTTAAAAAGTTCTTTACTGATAGACACCCCGCCCTTGTGAGTCACGAGCCCACCGTCCTAAGTAACATTTGGACACATGTCCCGCAAGGGTGGCGTGCCCCCACCAAGACGACCTATTTTTACCATATCCGAACAGAAGTTGACCTTAATCATTTTGCACCAGCCTTGGGACAACTGGCAAAATTGTCATTAAGGATATCGGGTTAAGATTCTTTTAGGAAGATTTCAAAGAAGGCTTTGAAACCTACAATTTTGAGGAAGACCTTGAGGTCGGATTCTATCTTCTGAAGGGGTCGGAAATGGAACAGAAGAGGCAAAAACAGAAGATAGCAAAACACAGACGAAGTAAAAAAACTTAAGAAAAAAAAGATAAAAGATAGCAAAACAAAGAAGAAGCAAAAGACAAAAGAAGCAAAAAGACAAAAGAAGCAAAACACAGAAGAAGCAAAACACAGAAGAAGCAAAAAGACAGAATAAGCAAAACACAAAAGAAGCGAAAAGACAGAAGAAGAAAAACACAGAAGAAGTAAAAGACAGAAGAAGTGAAAAGACAGATGAAGCAAAAAGACAAATGAAGCAAAAAGACAGAAGAAACGGAAAGACAGAAGAAGCAAAACACAAAAGAAGCAAAAAGACAGAAGAAGCAAAACACAAAAGAAACAAAAGACAGAAGAAGCGAAAAGGCAGAAAAATCAAAAAGAAAGACGAAGAAAAAAGACAAAAGAAACGGAAAGACAGAAGAAGTAAAACACAGAAGAAGCAAAAGACAGAAGAAGCAAAAAGGCAGACGAAGCAAAAAGACAGACGAAGCAAAAAGACAGAAGAAGCGAAAAGGCAGACGAAGCAAAAAGACATAATAAGCAAAAAGACAGAAGAAGCCAAAAGGCAGAAGAAGCAAAAAGACAGACGAAGCAAAAAGACAGAAGAAGTAGAAAGACAAAAGAAGCAAAACACAAAAGAAGCGAAAAGGCAAAAGAAGCGAAAGGCCAAAAGAAGCAAAAAGACAGACGATACAAAACACAGAACAAGATGGCGTCATCACAAAGAAAAGACAGAAGGAGATGACGTCATCATAGAAGAAGCAAAAAGGCAGAAGAAGCAAAACATAGAAGAAGATGACATCTTCACAAAGAAAACACAGAAAGAGATGACGTCATCACAGAAGAAACAAAAAGGCAGAAGAAGCAAAACACAGACGATACAAAACATAGAAGAAGATGACATCATCACAAAAGAAACAAAAGGAGAAGATGTCTTCACAGAAGAAGCAAAAAGACAGAAGAAACAAAACACGGACGATACAAAACATAGAAGAAGATGATGTCATCACAAAGAAAACACAGAAGGAGATGACATCATCATAAAAGAAGTAAAAAGGCAGAAGAAGCAAAACACAGATGATACAAAACACAGAAGAAGATGATGTCATCACAAAGAAAACATAGAAAGAGATGACGTCATCACAGAAGAAGCAAAATGGTAGAAGATATAACTCCTCTCTTGCACATCTTCCCTTATAAGGACCATGACTTTCATGTCAAACGTTCAAAATTTCCATGCTAAATGCTGTTGGAAAGATAAAAGAAAGACTTACTACTTACTAGAAGACACATTTGCATAAATCAGCTTAGATTAACCTTGAAGTTAGAAAACAAATTTTTCCTTTGTGAAACTTGGAAAATTTGAATGTACCAACTTTTGATAGTCATGAGTAAATATACAAACATATTCCATTTGCATTAAATGATAAAAGTTTTACAAAGCTTTAATGGGCATTTCAAGTTGCAAATACATTAATACATCCAAATCTCAAAATACAAAAGATTCATGATTTGCTCAAAATGCAACTAAAGCATTGCTTTACAAACTTGCTTCGAATACAAAATAATCAAAACTAGGAGTGCTACCTTGCCTCTTGACCTACTCGATATCCTGCTCATCACTTGAATGTGTGGGAGGAGATTGGGGGTGAGGGGTGAGCTTAAAGCTTGTGGGTAACAATTTTATAATTTGTAACAAGTAAAAACATTTATAAGCCATTTTCAATGCAAAAATTCACGAGTATGCAGATCATGAATGCATCACGTAAATCAACTTGTCATGAACGCATAAACATATCAAATCATTTGGGTAAGTCCAAAACATGACGAGCTACACATTTCCAATGTAATGTTCCTGTGTAGTCATAAATTCTTGAAGGAGTCCTTGAAGGAACTCCATGCCACTAGCGGGCAGGTAGGAGAAGCATATACTTGGGTCAACGTGCACGTGACAGTTCTTAAGGGACTACCACAAACTCACATAACACATAGGTTTCAAAATCTTGTAAGCTTGATGCCCAAAATGGCACATTTTCTTGAAAATTTGCTTTTCACATACTTGTTATACCTTAAAAACCATTTTAAATGCACATGAATGAGGTAGTTGAAAAATTTATTTGCTATCATTTCTTGACAGAAAATTTATATATTGGCTTATTACTTAACTATAAAAGTGAAACCCACCTTGAAGTCCTTGATTATAACTTGTTCAAATATGCCTCTCCTCTTGCTCCTTTTGTCCTTCTAGATTCCCTTTTTACATAAATACAAATCCCAAATTAAGAGAAATTTCCAAATGAGAACCCAAAGAAACTAATGTATAAATTGATCCTAGAACTCTTACACCCATGCACTTTCTAAGCTCTTGAAACCAAAACCCCTTCCAAAATTCGAAGCCTTAAAATGCTCTTACCTCAAATCTTCTTTAAATGAAGAAACGCTTGGCTCAAAAGAAAACTCTTATCTTCTTCTATATTTTTCCCTTCTTGATCACTCTCAAAACCCCTCTTGAAGGTTGAGAAAAATCAAAACCTAGCTAAAACCTCTCTTTTCTCTTTAAACCCACGACACTCTCTCTACCTTCTTTCTTATTTTTGTGATTTCTCTGTTATGTTCTTCCTCACCAACATTTTTGGCTTCTAAAATGCAAGACAATAAATTCCTCTTCCCATTTTGCCCCTCCTTCAAAGCTTTAAAGCCTTCCCACTTAAGTGATCTCCCCAAATTACCCCTTATGCAACTTATCACTTTAACCTTAATTCAATTCACCTATGTAACATAATCTCATTAACATTAACCTGCTAATTAATTCCAACATACACTAATCTAGCAAGATCCCAAAATTAATCTAATCCTGCTCATTTATCAAGAAAAAAATTTGGTGGCCAACAATTCTCCCCCTCCTGAAAGAATTTTGTCCTCGAAATTCATACCTGAGTCACTGAAGAGTTATGAATATTTCTCCTTCATGGTTTCCAAAGGCTCCCATGTGGCCTCTTCCACAGAATGGTTTCTCCACCAGACTTTGACCAGTTGAACTATCTTGTTCCTAAGGACTTTCTCTTGGATGTCCACAATCTCCACTGGAATCTCCTCATAACTTAGATCATCTCTTAACTGAACCTCAGTAGTCTAAATGATGTGGGAGGGATCCGACCTATACCTCCTTAGCATGGATACATGAAAGACATTATGTATCTGTGACAATTCTGGTGGCAGCGCCAACCTGTAGGCAAGCGGTCCAACCCTCTCAAAAATTTCATAAGGACCCACATATCTCGAACTCAACTTGCCCTTCTTGTCAAACCTCATGACTCCTTTCCAAAGAGACGTCTTAAAAAATACTTTCTTACCGACTTTGTACTCCATCTCTTTTTGGTGTGCATCAGTATAACTTTTCATTCTATCCTGAGCCGTTTTAAGCCTTTGTTTAACTAACTTGACCTTATCTACTATCATCTAATGTAACTCCGGCCCTATTAGTTTCCTCTCTCCTTCTTCATCCCAACATATCAAAGTCCTACATTTCCTTCCATACAGTGCTTCATATGGAGCCATCTTAATGCTCGAATGGTACGAATTATTATAAGCAAATTCAACCAATGGAAAATGTTTGTCCCAAGATCCCTTGAAATCCATCACATATGCCCTAAGCATTCCCTCAAGGGTCCGAACGGTCCTCTCAAATTGACCATTCGTCTGGGATGAAAATCCATGCTAAAATTTAACTTGGTTCCCAAAGCCTCTTGTAAACTTCCCCAGAATCTCGTAGTCAATCGAGGATCCCTGTCAGAAACTACAGAATCTGGAACCCCATGCAACCTCACTATCTCATCAATATACTTCTTTGCCAGAACATGTGGAGAATCCATCTATTTAATTTCCAGAAAATGGGTTGACTTCGTCAATCGATCAACAATAACCCAGATGGCATCATGCTTCCTACTGGTTATGGGCAAACCCGTCAGAAAATCCATGGTTATCCTTTGCTACTTTTATTCAGGAATGGACAATGGCCTTAACTTGCCTGAAGGTGCTTGGTGTCCAGCCTTAACTTGCTGACACACTAGGCACTTACTTACATATTACACTACATCTCTCTTCATGCCTTTCCACCAGAAATGCTCTTTCAGATCTCTGTACATCCTGGTGCTATCCGAGTGCATGGCATAAGACTCATTGTGTGCCTCACCTAGTATTTCATCCTTCACCTCCTTGACATTCAGGATACAAAGTTTATTTCCTATAACCATTAGTCCATCATCCCTCACTACCACTTCAGATTTCTTACCATTCTGAATTTCTTCTTGAAGCTTACTCAATTCTGCATCCTGTGCTTGTAACTCCTTCACTTTCTCCCTGAGTATTGGTCTCACTCTAAAAGCAGCAACAATACATTCAGGTTCCTCCTGTTTCAAACTTATCCTAAGCTTAGACATCTCCTCCAATAGTGGTAGATATACTATTTGAACATAAGCTACAGAGGATTTCCTGCTCAAGGCATCCGTTACCACATTCGCTTTTTCTGGATGATACTCAATCAACAGGTCATAATCCTTGAACAACTCTAACCACATTCTTTGCCTCAAATTCAGTTCCTTTTGGCTCAACAAATACTTAAGACTTTTATGATAGGTGAAAATCCTTGTTTGAACCCCATATAGGTAATGTCTCCAAATCTTTAGGAAAAAAACTATGGTTGCTAATTCTAGATCATGGGTCGGGTAATTCAGTTCATAAGGTTTTAGCTGTCGCGAGGCATAAGCTATTACCTTATCTTCTTGCATCAACACACAACCTAAACCCTTTCTCAAAGCATCATTGTATACTATATAACTCTTATCTCCCACAGGCAAAATCAAAACTGGAGCACTTGTTAATCTACACTTGAGCTCCTTAAAACTTTTCTAGCATTCCTCACTCCAAATAAACTTCTGATTCTTCCTCAATAACTTCATCATCGGAGTAGTTATCCTAGAGAACCCCTCAACGAATCTCCTATAATATCCTACCAGACCTAGAAAGCTCCTCACCTCTGTCACTGTCTTGGGTGCATGCCAATTTACCACTGCTTCAACCTTCCTTGGATCAACCTGTATCACATCTTTTGAAATCAAGTGCCCAAGAAATATCACTTCATGAAGCCAAAACTCACATTTGCTGAGTTTGGCATAAAGCTCCCTCTCCCTTAATGCTTGCAACACAATCCTAAGGCGCTCCTCATGTTCCCCTTCATTCTTGGAATACACCAGAAAATCATCGATAAACACTATGACAAACTGATCCAGATACTCCCTGAAGACCCTATTTATAAGATCCATGAAAGCAACTGGAGCATTAATAAGTCCAAATGGCATGACTAGGAACTCATAATGTCCATATCGGGTCCTAAAGGATGTCTTGCTTGCATCAGACTCCTTGATTCTGAGTGGATGATAACCTGACCTGAGATCAATCTTAGAAAAGACCCTTTCTCCCTACAGCTGGTCAAACAGATCATCAATTTGGGGCAAAGGGTACTTGTTTTTAATGGTCACCTTATTGAGTCTCTGGTAATCTATACACATGCACCATGTTTCATCCTTCTTCTTAACAAACAAAACTAGCGTTCCCCAAAGTGACGAACTTGGTCTTATGTACCCCTTCCTTAGCAATTCCTCCAACTGTTCCTTAAGCGCTCAGCTCAGTTGGAGCCATTCTATAAGGTGGTACATAGATGGGTGCGGTTTCAGGAATCAAGTCGATGATAAACTCGATTTTCCTCACTGGTGGCAAACTAGGTAAATCTTCTGAAAACACGTCTAGAAATTCCCTCACAATTGGAAGATCCTCTAACCTCTCTTCATTCACATCAATGTCCACAACATATGCTAAAAAGGCTTAACACCCCTTTCTCATCATTTTGTTAGCCAATAAGGCCGAAATAATCCTTGGTGATGGTGTTTTCCTGTCCCCTCTGAAAATCACCTTCTCATCGTTGCCCAGGTCAAATTCCACTTCCTTAAGGCTACAATCTAACTTTGGATGATACTTCTCCATGGCATCTATTCTCAGTATGACATCTAGCTCCTTTAGATTTAGAGGTAGTAAGTCCACTATCATCTAAGCACCCTCGATGAAAAGCCCACAATCCTTATAAACTTGACTTATAATCACATTCCTCCGTAAAGGAGTACTAACAATTAAAGGACTATCCAAAGGCCTCTGATCAACATCATGTAATGTCATGCTTGTAGAAACAAATGAATGCGTGGAGCCAGAATTAATCAAAACATATACTTCGGAATTAAATAATCGAGCCATACCTGTGAAAAACTTCAGGTGTGGCTGCAGCTTGCTCTCTAGTCATAACAAATACTCTAGCTTATGTCTGACCCCTTGACCTCCCTAGAGGAATAGTCTTCTTTGTAGCTCCAAAATTGCCCGCCTTTGTGACTGATCTGATTCTCACTGTTTCTGCTCTCCTTGGGACTTGCAACTGGGACTCCTCTTGTCTTGTTACTTAGGGACAGTCTCTGATTATGTGTCCCTTCTCTCTGTATCGGAAACATGCTCCAAGTAACCTAAAGTATTCTTCTTTATGGAGCTTCCCATAATGCTCACATTGAGGGTTCGTGTATCTACTCTTTCCTGTCCTCTCAGGGCCCCCTACACATGAGACTTGCCCCGAGACTGCTCTTGTTTGCTTGTTCTTGATAGGATCACTACTTCCCACTTCACTCTGAGTAGGGTAACTCCTTGTACCTTTCTCAGGCCTTGGGGCACTCATTCCTTTCTTAGTAGACTGCTCTCTATTCTTCCTCTTCCTGCTCACTTCATTCCTGATATTCTCTACCTTCTCAGCCTGAAGTGCAGCATCTACCAATTGCTGGTAGTCACAGAAGTTATGGATCAACACCTTCTCCTTGATCCCTAGATGAAGTCCTCCCTCAAATTTGCGGCACTTATCTTCCTCATTAGCAACAATGTTGGCTACATAACGTGACAGTTGGATGAACTTCAATTCATATTCACTCACACTCATGTCCCTCTTTGTGAGATTTAGAAATTCCCTGGCCTTCTTTTGGATATAGACCCTCGAGAAGTACTTTCTCCTGAAAGCTTCCCAAAGTCCCTCCATGTCAGCACTGAAGGCATAGCCTGACTGTGGGGCACTGATTCCCACCATTGAAGTGCATCCCCTTGCAGCAAACTAACTGCATAATCCAGCTTCTCTTTGTCACAGCACTTCATCTGGATTAGGACTCTTTCGGTCCTCTTCAACCATGCTTCAGCCTCTTCAGGATTAGTGGTCCCGTTGAAATCTACAGCTCCATACTTGCGGAGCTTATCATACTGCCCACTTCTCTCCACTAGAGCTGGCACTGGAACTTGTGATCCTTGGCCCATGGCATAAGTGAAAGCCTGAGCGAAGGCTTGAAAGAATCAGGGTTCCATAGTAGACATGGGAGGAGGAGGCGGTGGCACTTCATGTTGCACACTAGGTGCCTCGGAATTAGGAGCAGGTTGTGTCTCAGCACTTTGAGGGACATAGGATTCATCTGTGCTCCCTTGGTGAAAGCTAGTTCGAGTCAAAGCTCCTCGAGTTCTCTTTTGACGCGACATTTTTCACTCCTTTAATATAAAACCAGTGAAAACCTTTAGTTTATGTAAAACAATTTCAAATCATGTAAAAAAATTTAAAAACCATGCACTTTGCTTACTTAAAAATAATGCATGTTCATTTCATGCCTTAGACTACCCACCAAAAGCTTAGGATATTCCTAAACCTAGTCGCTCTGATACTATAAGTGTTGGACACCCCGCCCTTGTAAATCACGAGCCTGTTGTCCTAAGTAACATCTGGACACATGTCCCGCAAGGGTGGTGTGCCCCCTCTAGGACGACCTACTTTTACTATATCCGAACAGAAGTCAACCTTAATCATTTTGCACCAGCCTTGGGACAATTGGCAAAACTGTCATTAGGGATATGGGGTTAAGATTCTCTTAGGATGATTTCAAAGAAGGCTTTGAAACCTACAACTTTGAGGAAGACCTTGAGGTAGGATTCTATCTTTTGAAGGGGTCAAAAATGGAACAGAAGAAGCAAAGATAGAAGATAGCAAAACACAGACGAAGTGAAAGACAGAAGAAACAAAAGACAGAAGATAGCAAAATACAGAAGAAACAAAAGACAGAAGAAGCAAAAAGATAGAAGAAGCAAAAGACAGAAGAAACAAACCACAGAAGAAGCAAAAAGACAGAAGAAGAGAAACACAGAAGAAGCAAAAAGATAGAAGAAACAAAACCTAGAAGAAACAAAAGTCAGAAAAAGCGAAAAGGAAGAAGAAGAAAAAAGATAGACGAAGCAAAAAGACAGAAGAAGCAGAAAGACAAAAGAAACAAAATCTAGAAGAAACGAAAAGACAAAAGAAGCAAAACACAGAAGAAGCAAAAGACAAAAGAAGCGAAAAGGCGAAAGAAGCAAAAAGACAGATGAAACAAAAAAAACAGAAAAATTGGAAAGACAGAAGAAACAAAACACAGAAGAAGCAAAAGATAGAAGAAGCAAAAAGACAGAAGAAGCAAAAAGACAGACGAAGCAAAAAGATAGAAGAAACTGAAAGACAGAAGAAGCAAAACACAGAAGAAGCGAAAAGACAGAAGCAGCATAGCACAGAAGAAGCAAAAGACAAAAGAAGCGAAAAGGCAAAAGAAGTAAAAAAATAGACGAAGCAAAAAAACAGAAGAAACGGA
Organism: Erythroxylum areolatum; assembly: GCA_024520975.1. Lineage (NCBI taxonomy): Eukaryota > Viridiplantae > Streptophyta > Magnoliopsida > Malpighiales > Erythroxylaceae > Erythroxylum > Erythroxylum areolatum. The sequence goes on from JANIJH010550247.1 coordinate 14,022, forward strand.
AAGACAGAAGAAGCAAAACACAGAAGAAGCAAAACACAGAAGAAGAAAAACACAAAAGAAGCAAAAAACAGAAGAAGAGAAAAGGCAGAAGAAGTAAAAAGACAGACGATACAAAACACAGAAGAAGATGGCGTCATCACAAAGAAAACACAGAAGGAGATGGCGTCATCACAAAAGAAGCAAAAAGGCAGAAGAAGCAAAAAACAGACAATACAAAACACAAAAGAGGATGAAGTCATCACAAAGAAAACACATGGAGATGGTGACATCACAAAAGAAGAAAAAAGGCGAAAGAAATAAAACACAGATGATACAAAATACAGAAGAAGATGACATCATCACAAAGAAAATACAGAAGGAGATGACGCCTTCACAGAAGAAGCAAAAAGGAAAAAGAAGCAAAACACAAACGATACAAAACATAGAAGAAGATCACGTCATCACAAAGAAAACATAGAAGGAGATGACGTCATCACAGAAGAAACAAAAAGGTAGAAGAAGCAAAATACGGACGATACAAAACATAGAAGAAGATGACATCATCGCAAAGAAACACAAAAAGAGATGACGTCATCATAGAAGAAGCAAAAAGGTAGAAGATACAACTCCTCTCTTGCACATCTTCCCTTATAAGGACCATGACTTTTAGGTCAGACGTCCAAAATTTCCATGTTAAATACCATTGGAAAGATAAAAGAAAGACTTATGACTTACTAGAAGACACATTTGCCTAAATTAGCTTAGATTAACCTTGAAGTCAGAAAACAAATTTTTTCTTTGTGAAACTTGGAAAACTTCAACGTACCAATTTTTGATAGTCATGAGTAAATATGCAAACATATTCCATTTACATCAAAAGATAAAAGTTTTACAAAGCTTTAGTTGGCATTTCAAGCCGCAAATACATTAATACATCAAAATCCCAATGTAATGGTCCAAAACATGACAAGCTACACATTTCCAATGTAATGGTCATGTGTAGTTGTAAATTCTTGAGGGAGTCCTTGAAGGAGTTCCATGCCACTAGCAGCCGGCAGAAGAAGCCTATACTTGGGTCAACGTGCACGTGACGGTTCTTGAGGGACTACCACAAACCCACATTGTTAAGTCAAAATGACTTTACAGTAATATTTTTGATGAAGCATAAATAATGAAAGAATGAAAAGCAGACGAAGTCAAAAAGCAGACGAAGTCGAAAAACAAACGAAAAATAAAAAATAGACAGAGAAGTAAAAAGCAGACGAAGTTAAAAAAGCAGAACTCGACTGAATAACCGTTTCTTTTAAGATTCAAGAAACAAGATTCAAGAAGCAAGATTCAAGAAGTAGTTACAGACGAAGGCTATAAATATAAGTCGAAGTCATAGATTGCAAAGTTAGCTGAATTACATTTACGTGTACATTGAAAAGCGTACTTGAGAGTTTATTGTGAAAATAGCTAGAGCTATCTTATTGTAACAAAAGCTCGAAAATCTTTCTGTGAGAAAGTAGTACAGATAGCCTGCAGAGGCTAAGTGTGAAAGAATACTG
>JANIJH010550288.1:0-15545 GCA_024520975.1 Erythroxylum areolatum
TTCTCAATTCCTAAATTCAATTTGACACTCCAATTCACTAATCAAAACACAATTAATCTTAAAATCACAAAATCTTCCATTTTCACAATCAGGTCGGAAATCTGCCATACATGCATGTACATACATATGCTTGTGCAATCATGGACATTTATCAATAATGTAAAGGCTATAAATGCATATGCAAAAATACGTATGCAAAATACGTATGAGATGAACTGTACCAATCCCATCAGTGACGGGATGTTACAACTAATTTATATCTTACAATAATAATACTTTGATCTCAATTGATCTTAAACAACATTTCTCTCTTTATTCTTGCCCACGATCGGGGTATCCCTGCCATGATCATGACAAAAACTTATTTTTGTCAGGCCACGGTCATGGGGTGAAGCCACGATCGTGCCCTGCCCTTTCTTCCTTATTTCTTCCTCACATTAACACACATACTAACATCTATTTTGCTCCAATTTTCTAGAATTTACCTCTTCTAATGCTACATCATTTCATAATAATTCAGCTACCATATTGATTGCATTAACTCTCAAAACTCTACTCATTTAATTCATCATCTTTTTCTTAATCTCATTCATATATAAAATCCTATCTTATATGCATTTCTAACTTTCTCCTCACTATATATCATTCATCTCATGTAAAGTCATTCATGTTTACTTCATTCCCCTTTTATTCTCTCCTCATTTCTATCTCATCTTCCTATTTTCATTTATTTCATCTTCCATCTGTATATCCTCAATCAATTCAGAATTATAGAGGCCTAACCATTATGAAATTCTAATCTCAATTATACAGACATATTCTTACACTGAATCATAAACTCTTATCACGATAATCAAACAACTATTCCAAGCCTAATTTCATCCTCTTAAGATCATAGAAAATTTTGTTTTCATCCAACTTTGTTTATACACATTAAATCTTGTCATTTCTACCATATCTCTATTTTCCTCAATCAATCTACAACAATATATTCACATCTATACCACATTCAAAGGTAGTAAGGGAGTCTGAAGACCTTGTTACTGCCAATCCTAATCTTTGTGAGCCATTTCCCTTCCCTCCTTTGCTTTGGTACCCTAAGACCTTCTTTTTTTTTTACTTACCAATACGAGCTAACTACTATCACTTTCCAGTGGCGTTACCTCCCTTGCCATTGTATGAATAGTTCTTGTCTGGTTTTCAACCTGATGATTGACTTGTGGGCTAAGAGCGGTGCCTTCTTTATTACCAAAGGTAAAAATATGGGTTATGCTTCTTCCTTTGATTATCTTGCTAAGTGCTATTATAGCATATCATATTGGTAGTGAAGATCTTCCCATTTTTACTAAAAAAAGTAGTTGAAAACTGAGGCAAAAGGAGTGTACATCGTAGTTCAATGATATAGCCACACATACTAATGTAGTGAATCTTTATCTATCATACAGAACCAGATAATATTTCTCATTTCTAAATACCCATAAACCTCCATTTTCTCACATTCTAACAAATCATCATCCTTCTCATTGCTTCTAACAGCTTAACCTCTTAACGAATGCTCATGCGTGTGACTCATGAAAATGCAACTCAGACAAGGGATCAATTGCCGCTGCATGGTAAGACATGTATAAAATGCATGTACCTTGAAACATATTTTGAAAAAAAACCCATGTAAGATACTAAATCTAGGCTCTGATACCAAATTGTAACACCCCACTCTCATAGTGCATATCCTCAAACATATCGATGGTATTCAAAAATACACTCTACAAGGTTGGTGCCCTAGTACAGTCAAACAATCAAACTCATTACAAAATTTTCAAATATCACACGTATATTACAGAAAACCACTAATCAAATTGGGCCCATTTTTTATAAACGTCATAAAAACAATTATTATTACACTCATTGATCAATCTCGTTTACAAACATTTTCAATTTGGAAAGTCATTACGAAACAGAATTATTTAGATACACGTGGTACAATAATTGCAAAATACATTCTTTAATAAAAATAGAAAAATCTATGCAAATGCGAATTGATCCCAACCTTGATGTTTTATCCGAATGTAGTGGTTAAACTCCAGTTTGTCTAACTGGAGATCTCCTCTGAGCCTGAAAAGTTAACGTTGCAATTTTGATGAGTTTTGCGAGCTCAGTGAGTTAACCATCTTTGATGGTTTACTCATATCATATAGCATATCAACTCATACAATCACAAAATTCACTTCATTTCATTTATCATCATATAACATCACAAAACTCTTTTGTTCACAATTTTCACATTTCTCATTCAACACAATTCAACAATACATTTCAATCATTCAAAACATACATATTAAATGTCTATGCAATGCTCATGAGACTCACTTCTAGTTGTTATTGTTATGACCGAGTGCCTGTAACTATCCCGTATCTCTTATAGATACCAGGTACATTAATAACTATCCTTTATCCGTTGGGAATACAGGGCTCATTTTATATAGTGAGCCTTTGGCTCTTAATCACTTTCTAAGTTTTAAGCTCTTTTTCACTTTATGAGCTTTAAGCTATTTTTCGGTGGATACTACAGTCACAACAACTTTTATCTGGTCATGCATTCATATAATGAAATGCATCATATTTATATATATTCAATTAATCACTTGATTTCAGTTTCATATTCACATTCACATTTATCATCGAACCTTGGTCCAGCATTTAACGATAATATTGAGTGTCACTTATTTCATTCACATTCACATTTAATGAAGCACTTCCTATATTCTCACATTTATCAAATCCTCGGACTATTAATGTTCGGAATTGTCTCAATCACATTCACATTCAGTATTAATTCAATATAGAAATTTAAAACAAACAATTAATCAAGTGAGACCATCTAGGTTACTCACAGTTTGCTCTAGATAGCTATTGTCTTAAAGTCCCAGCAAAGTTTGCATGTGGTCACTATAAGTGCTCTTCTATATTATGCAACACACATTTACACACTTTAAAACTTTGCACATTTTCATGAATACTCAATCATAGACATATGTATATATGACATGTATAATCCATGCTTAATGATAATCCTGATAGTATTTCCTTAATTCATATTTTATGATCATTTGTATATCATATCTTGCAAAACTTTATCTTCCTAAGTTCATCAATAAACTATTTACCAATCCTTTCCTAGTGAATTTAGATGAAAATTAAATTTGGTTAAGAGGAAGGACAATGTGTGAGGAGCTTGTGGTTCAAATTTCAAGTCAATTGGAGGTCCGGAGAAGGAGTTATGGTCAAAAAGAATGAAGGGTGTTGAAAGCTGTCAAATAGCATTGCACCTTCTCTGTCGCAATCGTGCTTGTGCATGATCGTGCAACCTCATGATCTTTCCTCTCTATCACAATCATACTTGTACACGATCGTGCAACTCCTTGATGTTCCTCTTTATCACGATTGTGTTTGTGCATGATCGTGCACTACCTGATGATTACCTTATTCAAGCATCATTCTAGCTTTTCTCAAAACAGATTTTTGAATCAATTTTGGATGGCCATTTTGACAAGGAAAATGAAGTATTTAGTCAATGAAAACTTTTTAAAAATTGTTTCTATATGTTTTAAGTTTCTAATGACACCAATTTCATGCAGTTTGATTTAGTATTATGTAATTTATACCTAAAATACTACAAACTATTCCCAAACCGTAACAACACACTGTACTCAACTTTAAGCCAAATTTTGAAACTCTTAAAGACAGAATTAAAATTCGATTCTTTCATGAAAAATATATCCATTTGTCTCTAGTTAATTTAAACTTAAAATCATCCCATTTAGATATGTATAGGTCAAGATATGGCTAAAATATAGATGTATATTTAGTGAAAATACTTCATCTATCATATTCCAATACACTTCATCGTCATTTTCATCCTAGTTCATCTCTTTTGCTTAGTCTATCATTTTTAGCTTATGTCCTCATTATTTCCTCATCAATCCTATCTCTGTTTCAGCTCAATATCATACATAACAAATTATAGTCCATGATTGATCATGAACATTGAAAACATATTACAAAACCCATTATCTATCAAATTTTTTTGCACTTTTTCCTACACCATCTTTAATGATCATTCTAACTCAAATCATCTCAACAACAACTTATAAAATATTAATCATCATATATATAAAAGCAAGACTTGAATCTACCCACATTTCTCATTTACGTTTAGCATGTACATTTTATGATCATTTAACTCTTAACTATCATCAAAACATGTTTCATTCAACAAATAAAGAAGAGTAATGCTTTGTACTTAATTGTTTACCTCAAGATCTTTAAATAACACTTAACCCTAGCTTCTCCAGTATCATTCATTTATCAACATAAAAGGTGTAGTACGTTAGATTCTTTTTCAAGAAGAAGACACATGATCTTGAAGAAACAAGTGCAAAATGGTGGTAAAGTTCACAATGGTGAGAGTTGAAAGTATGGTGGAAATGAAGAAGAAGAAATGTAGAAGATGAAGACCGTAAATGAAGAGAGAAGAAGAAAGCACCAAATGAAAATGAAAGAAAAAAGAAAGTCTTTCGAATGAAGGAAATATCGTGGACTGGTGTGTGGCATGGCAAGTGACAAGCTATAGTTTCTAATGGGTCTTCTTTCTCAACCAGTCCATTCGTCTCCAATTTCTAATCCAATTGTCTCACAATTTTCTATGATATTCGTCATTAAATCTTAATATCACTTATCAATAATTTCTACTACTATTTGACATTTATTTCTACTGCTATTTATCACTTGTTTTGCCACTTGACATTTTTTCCAGTCCAAAAATATCCTTAATTTTAGAAAATTCACAAATTTCACTGAAAATTCTAAATCAATACTATAATTCACCAAATCAATTTTTAAGACAAAATATTCACTATCCATATCATAATCACATTAAAATAATCATTTATACTCAAAAAATGTCAAATGAGTGCATTAACAAATCATTGTACTGTGTGCAATAATCAAATTCACATGTATGTATACTATATTATGTATGAGCATGAAGTGCATTTCATAATTTTCTCATTGATATCTCTCATGTACAGTATTCTAGGATTCTAATCCTTAGTATAGAAACGAGATGTTACATGAATGACTTTTAAAAACCATAGTAAGAGCTCAACATTCAATCTAGAGGTAAACATGGAAAATGTGTTTAAATAAGATTGAATCATAGGTACACTCAAATCCCATTCCATAACCTTTCATATTATTTCATTTCTTTACCACTAGGATTCACATGCATAATCATGAATCAAAGGACTTTTTAGGGTTATAATGTAGGCAAGGATTAAGGTGAGATGTGTTTGAATTATGTAATATAAAGTCATCAATTAACAAAATGATGTTTATTGATTCTCTATTATTATATTAGGAATTAGTGTTACAAATTCTATAAGTAATTATATATTATATAATTATATTTTAACATGTACCAAGATTTAGTGAAGATAATTCATATATTTGACTACTATTGAAAAACTTATAAAAATGTACATCTAACAAAAGCATTTTGTTCAATAGAAAAAAAAGCTATTAGAGTAATTTTATCATTGACATTTTTCATTTTTTAACTGAAAATTTAATTAGAATTTTAAAGCAGTATTTTTATAGAGAAAACTCCAACAAGATTTTTTAATAATAAAAAGGAATTAATTGAATAAATAGAGCATTGTTTACAATAGATAGTCTTACAAGGAGTCCATCCTAAAACGTTGCAGTTTAGACCCACATACTAAAATTCCCAATTAAGAAACCCCGTAGATAGTAATCTCATAATCCTCTTTCAACTCCTACGAAAAAATAACCAAAGTAGGGCTTCCTCCTGTAGGTTGTCTTTAAAAACTCTAAAATTTTCTTTGTACATTTTCATGGGATGACAACGTTAATGAAAATTTTGAGATATTAGCGAGCTAATGTGGTGGTAATTGTGATGGTATTTATAGAACTTGATCCTTCCTCGCGGACAATTGACTTAGGCTTATAAGTTTGATAGAAAATGAATCCGGGTTGTCTTGGATATGGAAGAGCCATGTCATTGTTCAGCATGAAAACTACATCTAACATAGTTGGTCTGTCCATTACATCTTCTTGTACGCATAAGAGTGCAATTTGAATGCACTTCAAGGCCTCATGAGGTAGGTATGACTCCTCCATTGCTGGATCAACTACTTCCAGAGCTCTATCTTTTCTCCATAATTCCCATACCTGTCAAAGTTTTACCATTAACAAAGTAAGAATTTAAAATCCAAGTATCTTTACCCCAAAGGAATTTGGAAATTTATATAACTGACATATCCTATCAAGCTTAAGGCAGAAGGTTGATCAAAGTCATTGTTCTTCTTGCCACTTATAATCTCCAACACTATGACTCCAAAGCTAAAGACGTCGGATTTAACTGAAAATTTTCCAAACACTGCATATTCTGGAGACATATAGCCACTGCATTGATTAACGTAAAAGATGGTCATTCTATAAATCGTATAATCACCAAGCTAATATATTTTTTGCTTTTGATAATCAGGTGAAATTGTACTTACTATGTGCCAACAACTTTTTTTGTCTCGTCTTGCATTTGGTCATCTTCAAATATTCTAGCCATTCCAAAATCTGAAATTTTTGGCTTCATCTCAGCATCTAATAGAACATTGCTAGTCTTCAAATCTCTGTGTATAATTCTCAACCTTGAGTCCTGGTGGAGATACAAGATTCCACGAGCAGTTCCAACAATTATGTCAAAGCGCTTTCGCCAATCTAAGGACCCACTTCTGACATGATCTACACCAAAATGAAGATTTCAGTTTGAATGTAGGCTAACTACCATAATATGATGACAAGATATTAATTATACTCACCAAAAAGAGAAGAGTCCAAGCTTTTGTTGATTAAGTATTCATAAATTAGCATAGGTTCCTCTCCCTCAACGCAACATCCTAAAAGCTTTACCAGATTTCTGTGTTGAAGCTTTGCTATCAATTTCACTTCATTGATAAATTCTTCCATTCCTTGCCTTGAGTTTTTGGATAATCTTTTCACAGCGACTTGCTGTCCGTCAGGGAGCTGACCCTGGAATCATAATGCACAGTTGAATTTTGGTAAATTGTCAAGTAGGACATTACAACCGAAAGACTATATTTAGAGTCTTGGAACCAAAGCCTTATAACCTAAAGCCTTATATAGTTAGACCATATAAGCTAAGGAGTCATTACCTTATAAACAGAACCAAAGCCCCCTTGCCCAATTTTGTTAGCAAGCGAGAAATTATTGGTTGCAGTTGATATAGTGCTGAGATCGTAAAATGTCAATTCTGCCTGATTATTAGTTTCCCTCAACTCATCTGCCATCAGGGTATTTTTGTTGTGATCTAAACTATTGATATGAGATATTCTTTTGCTCCATTTGTCCTTCGTTGCCCTTTAAACAGAAAGAAAACAAATGTTTTCAAGCAATATTTGTACTAGATAGACATTACTATTTTCAGGAAATGCAGGTCGTTTATTATCATCAACTGGCTATAGGGAGTCACCAAATTTCAGAACAAATATATATCTTAAAGCATGATAGTAATTTATTTAGTTTTGCTTCTTACCTCCTCTTTATTCTCTTCCTAAGGAACAGAAAGATAACAATCACAATCCACGCTGAAAAGACTGAGATAGCAAGAATGGCTAGCATCTCCTTCCTTTTCAACAGACTACTCGATTTACTTGCATATTCAACTGAATGAATCCAAAGAACTTACATTATTTGAAAATAATCGGAAATTTTTTCTACACCTTCATATAAATTTAGCTTAGTAAGTTTTGAAATAGCACCAAATATAGGATGAAGACTTACCTAATTGAAGTACATCAACACAAACATAGAGATCATATCCATCTTCCCTGAATTCTATAGAGTCCATCAATCTTCCATACCAAGCTAAACAACCCGTCGTCCCTGCAACACCTACACTTGCATAAGCTAAGCAAGAGTAATTACTCATGCATTCCTGCTGACATTGGAGATAGCCCATGTTCTTCCCCAACCAAACAGCATTTGAATTATCAGGAACGTTAACTTTTGACATTTTCACAAACCCCTCTCCCTGCTCACACAACAAGGAAGACCCTTGCTGCTTCTTCATACAAATACCTTCCCCATCCTTCAAAATCCGGTTTTTCATCAACTTGGGTTCATATCCAGGTGGACAAGTACAGTCAACTTTGTTTTCATTACTCGGATTACACTTCATGTAATCTCCACACTGCCCATATGAATCGCACCTGTACTTAGGCGCTGACCATAACTCCTTCCATTTCCCATCACTTTCAAACCAGTTTAACCTCCTAATCGTTCCTGTTTCATCTAAAACTAATCTGATTCTTCGAGATAGATCCTCAGTAGCCCGAAAATAAGTAAAGTATAATTCATCTTGATTGTTAACATAAGTGTAATTATATACGTACGCATATTTTCTCCAGGGCCATGGACTGCTTATCCAGTAAGGGCTCGCACCCTTGTACAAAACGAACTGAGGCGAGCCTCCTGCAATAAGCTTCAGTGAGTACTGTCCTGTTCCTGGGTCATCTGCTGATTTCCAAGATGATATGAAATGCTCTGCACCTGTTCTCCTGTTCAGCCCAAGTCTTACTCCTTTCAGGACTGAGTTTGTAGGATAATAAAAGCTTTGCCACACAATTTTTCCACCACGAAACAGAGCAAAATTCCCTGAATCCAACAGCTGAGCCACGCAAGTATCATCAGCTTGTACATCCATCGACAGATTCGTAGACCAGACCACTGAATGTTCTTGATCACCATTAGAGTAAAGAATTAGATCTCCAATTCGGTTGAGTGAGAGTACCCCAAAGGAACCATTGATTGGAGAGTCTCTGTTCGCAACCCAGATCACATATTGGTCTGGTAGACCATAATACCAGATTCCGAGAAATCTAGAAGAACTATTACCAGAGCTGAAAAATCCTAGGGCAAAGAGGTTGTCTTTGGAGACTAGATGTTGACCATCATCACTAATGTTTTGGTTCCAAGCCAAGGTGTCCCCAGAAGTGACAATCCTGGAATGGAAAACAAGTAGTGTAAATGAATGTAGAAGCAGAAAGAGAACGTCCATGAGTACGATCGTCTTGCTCCAATAATGTCTGGAACTATACTGGAAAGTTTTTGTGGGACATGTTTAATAGTTGTGGGTGCAGGTGAGATAGTAATCGGATAACCATTTCTGAGAAGTTACCTAGGCATTAGTCATTGCAAGTCTTCTGAAGGATGGTTGACTATCACAAAATATTGTGTGGAGAAGAGTCATTTCTGAAAAGCTACCTACGCTTTACAAGTCTTCAGAAGAAGATCCGCTCTATATGGGCTGTTCCACTATGTTTTGCATGATATCGTCCACACATTAGTGCAGTCTGAGATTTAATAAAATAGAATTGGAATTAGTTTATCGGAATCGAGGGTCGGTTTCCCGAAGCTACCTGCTCCTAGGCTTTACAAGTCTAGGAAAATTTGCGTTTGGGGATTCCCACGTTGTTATTCCAGGTCTGCCTAGTTCTAAAATTCAATATTCTGGAAAATGCTGTTTATAATATTCTCAACTTCACATTTAGCACATCAAGAATTTTATTAACGTTTTTAACACTTTTATAATTTTATTTTCCTGTCTTCCCTTCCGATTTGTCGCTGCCTTCCCCATTCAACAACCCACTGGTGCTCTTTCACATCAAGTAAGTTAAATCTAATTAAGACATTTCTGACGTTTTCTAAAGGTTGTTGACTATCCGTGTGGAAAATTTGTATCCACTTGATTTTTTGTTATCCCAGTCGTACATAGTTTTAAAGTTCAATCTTCTAGAGGATTGCAACACTGGCAGTGACAAGTGTGCCGTAAAAAGGAGAGTGTCTCCAGGTGTGGTCCTGACGAGGATCTTACGCCTGTTTCTTTGCCGCTTCACCACGATCAAAATCAAGTGAGAGAAAATGAAGTTTGAAAAACAGGAAAGCAGTAACGGAAACCATAGAATGGGTTGCTGTTTCAAAACAATTGGCATCAGAGAGTGGAACAACTTTCATTATTGTAAAATTTCTTGATGGTCATATACAGTTATTTTCTGTGCCTCATGAGGAGACGTTTTATTGTTTTACTGCTTGTCAAAAAAGACACAAGAAGTACACATGGATCATGAGAAAGTAAAGATCACTTGTACGAGGAGAAGCTAATCTATTACAAATGAAATAACAAATCATTGGCTCTCCCTTTTCTTTTTCTTTTTTTTAACCAAGATTTGAAGCTAGGTATAGTATGAGATTTTACAAACATTGTTCGTCTTTATTAGATAATGGTGACGGTAATAACACACATTCCTATACATAGTTCAATTCGTAGATTCTCCGTATGATTTGGCACTCCTCCTTTGTATGACGGGAATCAAAATAGATTTACCTTGATCATATAACAGCCTCAAGGGATAACATATAAAGTTTTCGATTGATTAAAGTTTTTATTTATATGATTTATAAAATATGTATAAAAAAAATATGTGGGGCTCTTAGATTGCTCTTTTTCTCTACCAATATGAAGTAACCATCACAACAATTTCTTTTAAGTAAATTAGGCCCATCTTTTCTTCCTTTCATCAATTTTCTATGCATTATTCGACTTCCATATAACACAACGAAGACACCAATATCATATGCAACTAGACTTATAATGAGTTGTAGGACAAGAAGGACCTCAACAAGACTAGAGCAATTTTTTTTATTTTTATGGTGCAATATGAGTAATACATGTTGAAAATTTGGGGAAATTTTTGATACTTCACACGATGAAAATTTTTTTATAATTTTTCTATTAGCTCAAGTTTTATAATTAACGATTTTGATGATAACTGTATAATATTTTAAATTTTAAATTAGATTTATTTCCTTCTATAATTAACGGTATAATTCGCAAAAAGAAATAAAATCATGAGAAATACGTTTTCTTTCTTGCAGAAACCTTCATTATGAATTTACCTTATTAGAAATAGCTTATCAGAAAGGATCCCACTAATTATGAAGGACGTATATTAGCCCTGTGATTACTAGAAGATTTTTTGTGAAGATGACATCGAAATTATTCAGATTTAAATCTATCTATTTGACTAAAGATGTAAGATAAAGTAACGACTAGTTGAAGAAAATAACTATTTAAGAAAGAGCAACAACACTTATGAAGCAGGGGAACATACTTAGGCTTTCAAAACATTTGAGTTACATCTATATTCTTGAGAGTCATGTCTTTCTTTTTGTTCCTTAGAAAGTGAAATCACTTTATCAAGAGAGAAATTGTTATCTTATTTTTTTGTGAGTTTTTATAAACTTATTATACACTTCGAGTGTGGAAGGTTGGAGAATTTTGAAAAATATGCACTCCTGAGCTTAGAGAGACTCGTCAAATTTAAAACTCAAAATTTTATAGTGAAAGATTCAAGTTTGATACTTGGGAATTGAATATAGGCTTGGGTTATAAGTCGAACCAGTTTAAATCGAATGCATCCTTCTTCTCTCTCACTATCTTTTATATTTCCGCATTATATTATATTTTAGCAAGAGACTTATTCACATTTATAATAGGTCCCTTATGTTTTTAACTTGATGACGGTTCTTTTTAGTTTTAAGAGGTGCTTTCAGTTTTTAAATTGTTTTAATAGGATTCATCATTCAGTAGTTTCGTTTAAGCAGGATTCTGTTCTATAAAAGACTTCTATCGTCTAACAGACTCCTGTCATTTAAAAGACTTTATTGTTTGACAGGGTCCTACAGTTTTTATTTGTTAACTAGGATTTATTTATTATACGAATTGAAAGAACTTGCAAAATTTTTAAGTTACACAAAATTCACCCCCTTTTGCTTGTGTTTGCTTTATCATTTTCAAATGTCAATGTTACTTTAATCTATGACTTAACTAATTGATAATATAATAAAGTATACATTTTTGTACCTTATTATAAAACTTGATTTCTTTTCTACCGCTCCTTTTTAATTCTCAAGTTTATATCAATCGTTGCAGTCACGTAAGTATATCTTCTCTAATTGTATCCACATGTACAAGTTGAGATTCAACAAGTAACATAAAGAAGGCACACAAGAAATGTTAGCTCTTGAAGAGCCTTCACATATTTATAATAGAATTAAACTTTTTAATAATTTAATTGAAATATAATCTTAATTTCAATTAAATATTAAATAGAACTATAATTACTTCTAATTAAATATTAATTTGGCTTAGATAAGATCCAATATCTAACAATTGTCCTTATTCATCAAATATCCTATATTTTATGCTAAAGTTTTTCAAACTTTATTATTAAATCCAACTTGATTAAATTATCTTCTCTTTTCAACCGTTCTATGTATTTGATCTATTAGGATCATAAATATATAGACAATGGATATAGATTATATCCCTAAACTATATCTAGGCTTACATAAATTAAACTACTTTTTATTTATGTTATTAATTATATATGTAAAAAATAATAATATTGCTACTTTCCTCTACCAATATGAAGTAACTATCACAATAATATCTAATAAGTAAAAATTAGGCCAATCTTGTTTTCCTTTCATCCATTTTCTCTACATTACTCAACTTCCATATAACACAATGAACACAGGAATATCAAATGTAAGTAGAATTATAATGAGTCGAAAGACGAGGTTCCCAATTAACAACATTAGAGCAAATTTTTTATTTATTTTTATGGTGCAATATGTGTAATACATGTTGAAAATTTTGGAAGAAATTTGATCCTACATGCAAAGAAAAAATTATAATTTTTTGAATGTTAATGTGATTTTAATCTATTACTTACTTACTTAATAAATATAATAAAATATATATTTGACTTTTACATTATTACGAAACTTGATTCTTTTTCTAATGGTCCCTTTCAATTCTCAAGTTTCTATCAAACATTGTAACCATATATGTACTTGATCTCTAAGTGTGTCCACACGTGCAAGCTCTACAAGTAGAATAGAGAGGGATACATAACAAATGTTAGCTCCTGAAGAGCGAAAGCATATTTATAACAAAACTTAAACTTTTTAATAATTTAATTGAAATATAATCCTAATTTTAATTAAAAATAACTAAAACTATTATTACTTCTAATTAAATTTCAATTTGGCTTAGATAAGATCTAATAATAATTTTTCTTATTTATAAAATATACTCTATTTTGTTGTAAAGTTTTTCAAACTTTATAATCAAATCCAACTTGAACAAATTACCTTTTTTCTTTTCACTTATTCTATGTGAGTGATCCATTGAGGTCCTAAATATATTGGTAATATATATAGATTATAACCCTAAATTATATTTACGATTATATAAATTAAACTTTTTTAGTTTATCTTTAATTTATCTAATTATATAATTTATATCTATAGATCAAGATTGTCTTTTGTGATAAATCATGACCTCAGAAGTACTAAGAATGTCAAAATAATTTTGACTAACTTTTCTTGTATACATTTTTCTATATAATTCAATCATTTTATCAAACAATGTTTCAATAGATATAGAGCATGAAATGTGTACTCTATTTGAATCCAATCATATTATATCTTTATCATTAATAACTGATAATTTTGAGGATATTTGAAAATTATTTTTAAAATATCATATAACCTTGGCCAATAATTTCTAAATTAAATCCAATCAAGAAAAATGGAATGTTTTTCCTAATTACTTTAGGGAAACAAATCTTATATTAATCATTTAACTACCTCAATATAGTTCATCTGATATCCAATGACTATTTGAATAGGATAGGTCATAAGTTGTATCAAAATATAGCAACCCCTATATAAGATACTTTAGAGATCTCAAGTTAAATGATTACTCATATAATTATCATAATGAGAATTTCTAAAGACATATAAGTAACATTCGACATATAATTCTCATATCGAGTTAGTTTAGTAAACTTATTTTCTAACAAGTACCTACACATTTATTTAAATATATCCATACTTTAGTCTATGAGAATCAACTACTCTTTTCATAGAAAAACATAAAATGATTTAGTATTTTCATTATATTATTAATATTTAATTACTAAAAATATGTAAAGGCCTGTACTTTATTTTATACGTTAATTAATTAAGTAAACATATATAAGATAAACAACACTTTTAATTTATTATGTCAAAAAATTACAACCAAATAACTAACTATAGGGCATTAAATAACAATATTTCACCTTTACTAAGTCAATCGCTTAATTATCTTATATTATATCACTATATGGCAGTCATGATATTGTTTGAAAAGTGCCTAGTGAAAGAATTCTACAAGATTTTCTTTAGTAAGTAATTTCTTAAATCTTATAATTTTTATCTCAATTATAATCATAATAAATACTTGAAAACTGTTCGATAAGAGCTTACATTCAAGTCTTTTTCTTCATATATGATATAACACATTATTGTTTCAAAAATCAAGGAACTTTGCTAAGTTCATAAAAGAGCTTCTTAATCTAAATAATCATTTTCACTAAATGAAAAAAAATATTATTGTTTGATTAGTAATTGAAACTATAACGGAACATTTTTTACTCAAAATAATATTATTCTAAGTAAAATATACTTTAACTAAAACTTAATTATGCCAAACAAAAGTTAATATCCTTTGACCTTTAACTCAAATATCAACTTATACATATAATAATGGATATCTATAATATTTTATAAATTATTGGATATCTCAAATGTTAAACACCTTTAGCATAATATCAATGTATTTAAATTAGAATGGGTAAGCAATTTTTGTATCTGTCCTTATAGGTCTTTATTATTAGATTTTATGTTCTTACATTTTCATATTCAATATAAGGTTGCCCTTAGACAATTATTTTTTCAACATTTAAAAATATGAATTAATATTTTTAATGAATAGTATGGCTCTACATTCTTCTTTAGAAGAAGATAACTATACTCCCACTAACCTTTTTGTAGATATTGTTGGCCCCTGAAGTTTTTTTTTAGCATGATAAGACTAATTTTTGGGGTCTTGATGGATTATTTATGTTGTAATGGATTAGCTTCTAAATGTGGGTAAGATAATATGGTATAGGTTAAGGGCATGGAACTATTAAAGTAGTGGGAGAGTGTAAGACCAAATTTGGCAAGTCACTTAAGTTTAAAAACCATAAGGCATTAAAAGGAAAGGGAAGGTAGACTTTTATCATTCATTAAGGGTAAAATGGGAAGAAAGAAGTATTGTTTCCTTCCTTAAGAAGGAGAAAAAATGAAAATGGGAGAGGAGGAAGTGAAATAACAAAACCACAGAGAGGTTTCGGTGGTTGAGAGAAGAGAAAAAAGTTGAGCTAGGGTTTCATTTTTCTAAGCCTTCTAGAGAGATTTTGGTGTGGTGCAAGAAGGGAAAAAGGTAGAGGAAGATAAGAGCTTTCTTTTGAACCAAGCATTTCTTCATTTGGAGAAGATTTGAGGTAAGAGCA
>JANIJH010550292.1:0-15544 GCA_024520975.1 Erythroxylum areolatum
ATTGGTGAATCACGTTAAGGAAAGGAAGCAGAAACAGGAATAAATCAACATCTGACAAAACATAAACGATATGGATACAGGTACGTAAATAATTATCGATCCTATAATTGTTTTTCAAAAAAGGTCATGGTGAAGAAAGAGGTTATCTGATTTTCCAATTTTGTAATTTGCAACACTTTTTATCTGTCTGGCTTGACTTTGTTGGTTTTGTTTCTTGATTGGAGAAAAACATCAGATGCATATAATGGACAATACCACTCTCTTCTCAATTATCACGATTATGTCCTTTATCTTACTTGCTCCAGTGGCTTTTTTCATGGAAGGTGTCAAGTTTACCCCTGCATACCTCCAATTTGCTGTAAGTTTGTTTAAAGAGCTAAAAGACTGTTACAAATTTACTTGAAAGTGTTACAAATTTACTTTAACTTTGTAGTATTTATGTTTGATATAAATATAGCCTGAGTTGTTCTATATGTCATTTGCTTGATAGGGGTTGAATCTTAAAGAGGTTTATATTAGGTCTCTAATTGCTGCACTTTGCTTCCATGCCTATCAGGAGGTATTTATTCTTCTTTGCTTAAGATTGTCGATATTTGCTGTTGAAGATTTTTCTTGTCACATTTGATAAAATTTTACATGTGCTGGAGATTGGACAATTAGTGCATATGACAAATATCTTGCTGAACTTATTTCATGCTGTTGACTCATTCATTGAACGTTGACCTGAATGTACAAGTTTCAACTTTTTAGCTAAAATTATCAATTAAAATTACATCACAATGGTAATTATTTATTGCCATTATTTATTTTGTCCTTTTTAATACTTGACTTTGACGAGTATATTAATGACAGTTCAGTAAGTTTTTCCAAACGTCTATGGAAATATATCATTTACTTCATAGTTGCTGAATTGCTGTGTAAAACTCATTGTTTTGAAAATATGCTATTTTAAGAAGACTTTTGTTGTTCTTTTCAATTCTTTTTATTGTTGCACAAATTTAAACATAGCAATTTACGATTTATTTTATATGATTGCTTTATTGTTTCTGTATGTTATGTGCCTTATGATTGTAGTTGCCAAGCGAAGCTGTGGTTAGTCATGTACTTGAAGCTCCACAGCTGCGTGAATGGATTGAAGGGGCCACTACTATTGGGAATCCTGATACTTTTCTTTCAGCTTTGGTTGGTCATGTACTTGAAGCTCCATAGCTACTGTTGGTGAAGACATAGTGTCAGCTTGTAGTAATCAAAAGAAGCACAAGAAAAGTCAAAAGTCTAATTCATTTAAGGAAGAAGTTTCAAACAATATCCAGTCCTTTAGTGAAGTTGTCATAGAGGGATTGTTTCTTCAATCATCTCACGACTGCATGCACTTGGCATTTGATATGCTGCTACTTCTTCTCCCAAAATTACCCACAATGTTTTTTCCTTATCTTATGTCTTACAAACTTGTATAGTGTCAGATGGATGTTCTTTCAACAAAGAACTCTTGGTAGTCAGATTATAGATAAACCTTCATATTAATTAGTGTAATATGACATGTTTGCGAATTGCAATTATTATATTTTGATATAATTAGTGTATTTTGATATGTTTGCGAATTGCAATTAAATAATACCAGATATTAAATTCTTGTGATACATGAATAATTATTAAAATTAATGATATACTAAAAAATTGAAGAATTATTAAATAAATAAAATTCATAAATAATATTGAATAGTTATTAAACAAATAAGATTAAAAGAATTGTATTTTACAAAATAATTATTAAAATTAAAAAATTATTAAATTAATATGATTTTCGAAAATGGAAAAAATAAAAAATAATAATAAAAACGTCACGGAAGACATTCTATGTTTCCAAAAAAAACGTCACGGATTCCTTCACATTTTGTGACGTTTTAAAAACGTCATAGAATGTTAGACAATTCGTGACGTTTTTTCAAACTTTTAGTGATGTTTTTTAAAATGTAGCGGAATGTTAGTGTTTTTCGTGACGTTTTTCATAAAACATCGCGGATACCTTTTGTCTACACTACATTCCGCAACGTTTTTTGTGACGTTTTTTAAAATGTTGCAAATGCTTTTCTGTGACGTTTTTAGGACCTTTTGTGACGTTTTAAAAATGTCACAAAAGGACTTGTTTTGTTGTAGTGTACTTGACTTCTCATTGTGTATTAAATATAGTCTAATGTTAGATCTCTTTTGTGATCATTGTTAATTTAAGTAACGTGGCTTAATAAATAGAGTATTTAATTATTTTCTAGGACTTGTAGTATTTAAAAAGTAGTAAAAGAAATAGGGCTCTTATCTAGTTTAAACAAACTAAAAAATTCTTAAACTTTATGCATCTTATTAGGTCTTAATTAATTGTTTGAATCTTTTAAATTTTTATTTGAATTAATTTGATAGAGAATCCTAATTCAAAGAATCAACAAATTTTAGTTTTCATTGAATTAATAGTTTCGAGGATAGAGATTATGTGATTTGTGTTTATTTTGTATGATATGTGAACAAATAAAATTAATAAGTGTGTGACATATGATTTGGTGAACACTTGTAACTACTTTGAAAATAAATTATGGATGCATTTTTATAGTTGAATGCCTCGTATCAATACTTAGTATGTTCAATGAAAGAATTTTTATTTGATTTAAAGGCTCTAAAAAGGTGATGTTTGTTCATGTAAGTGAAGTGTGGTGACAAGAATGATTACTCGAGATTTATTAACGAATGCCAAAATGGGACAAGTACCTCTTTTTTTGTTCATTGTAAATTATTTAAGGCCAATTAGTCAAGTATTAGTCTATTTCAAGACAAATTAATTGGCTCTTATCCTAGATATGTACATCGCTTTGTATGTTAATTTGGCACTATTATATGATTTATTTAATATGTTATTTTGAAATAGTATATTGACTAATTTCTTTCCTTAGAAAGTAATTTTAGAGATTTATAGTGTGATTTAGGCATGGTGGTGATGTTTGATATATATAGGTAGATGCAGACAGTTTTATTTCAAGTTATTTCTCCTATTTAGTAAGATACTATGATACTTTGTATATTTTCAAGTTGATTAGTTTATCATTTTAGATGGATCTTGTTACCTTTTATATATATATAAAAGTCGCCTACCAAAGTTGAAATAAAAAAAGTCAAGGATAATTGGCCAAATAGTCGGCCATCCCACATGTCTCCTGTCGATAACTGGCCAAATGGCCGGCCATCCCACATGTCTCCTGCCTAAGATGAAGAGAGCAAATCATCTCATTGGCAGATAAAAGAAATGAAAGTGAGTGAAAAGAGAGAAAAGATTTTATATATTTTGTGAGTTTAGTTTTTCTCCTTGTAATTCTCCAATTGTTCAGTAGTAAAATTCTTCTATCCTTGCCCATGATTTTTAGCCTAATTTAGGGAGTTTTTCATGTAAAATTTGCGTGTTTATTTTATCTTCAATGTTTTCAATTTAATTTTAACTGCAACCCAGCTCTATCCAAACCCAATATTTTTAAATCATAAATGGTATCAGAGCCAGCCTTTGGGTTCGTATATATGCTTATTATATGCTCTATGGTTGCTACTAAGAGTAGATCCTTCACATCAAAAGATAAGTTAGATTATTATTCACCCTTCTAAAGGCGTTATTCTTAAAGTGTTCATGGTAACAGCAATGATGACAAAGTACAACATTGAAAAATTCAACAGGAGCAATTTCTCACTATAGAAGTTGAAGATGAAGACAACCTTAAGGAAAAACAATTGTCTGGCGGCTATTAGTGAAAGACTAGCTGAGATCACAGATGAAAAGTGGAACGAGATAGATGGGAATGTTGTAGCTAATCTTCACCTAGCACTAGCTGATGGAGTATTATCCAGTATAGAGGAGAAGAAGATGACGAAAGAAATATGAGATCACCTCACAAAATTATACGAGGCCAAATCACTTCATAACAAAATTTTTCTGAAGAGGAAATTATATGTTGGGCCCCCATTTTTGAAGTCCAACTATTCGGAATATCATAAGGCGTGAGCGTACTATCTGGAATATACGTCGCAGAATGTGACTTTCCACGATGTTTCTAAAAACATCGCAGAGTTTGAATTTCCTTGATATTCCAAAAAATGTCGGAGAAAGACCAATTTTTCAGTGCCGTTTTTGAAAATGTTGCGAAATATCCGTATTTTCACAGAAACTTTTTGCCTACACCACATTTCGCGACGTTATTTCTGATGTTTTTAAAAAGTCGCAAATTGTTTTATGTGACGTTTTTTTGAGACTAACTACCGAAGTCAAATAATAAAGAATTGAATTTGAATAGCAAAAAAAAGCTTTTAGAACTTTTATGTTTTACACATAATATTAGTTTAGGTTAGATATATATATACTCATATTGATATATTATATACTTATGACTATTTACTATAAACTTATTTACTTTTGATATTAATTAGTGCATTATGGCATGTTTGCAAATTGCAATTAAATAATAATTTTTTACAAGTATGAAATTCTTGTGATATATGAATAGTTATTAAAATTAATGATATACTAAAAAAATTGAAGAATTATTAAACAAATAAAATTCATAAATAATATTGAATAGTTGTTAAACAAATAAGATTTAAAAAATTTGTATTTTAAAAAATAATTAATATAAATTATTAAATTAAAATGATTTTCAAAAATTTAAAAAGATAATTAAAAATAATACTATCTCCGACGTTTTTGTATAAATGTCACTGCAAGCAAAATTTTTTAAAAAGTCACAAATTGTGTTATGTGACGTTTTTTGAGATTTTGTGACGTTTTTAAACATCGCAATTATGTTGTTTTCTTCTAGTGATAGCACAATATATTGAGGGATTATTTTGCAATTTTTAAAAGATTCAGGAATTCTATTATACATTTTAAAAATTATTCGAAACGATACCGATATTAATCGATACTAGTACAGTACCATACTAAAATTAATACCAATCCGGCATTCATAACATTGATACCAACGCTATGCCCATATCAACAATGCTATCGAAAGGCTTGTGATTCAAAGAGCTTATGCATACAGATGATTTACCTAACAAATATAGTCTAGTCTTACCAGGATGAAAGTCAACAAAACATGACATGACATCTATGGAAACAAGACACGTTTCCTAAAATAAGGAAGCCAACTTATATGAGCACAATCTATTCCAACCACAAAAACGTAACTGCTCCTTGTGTACCAGAACAGTTAACGCATTAGAGACATGCACTTCTTGATATTCTTCAGTTGATGAGAGGTTGCATTATCAGCACGTGGTTAAATAGCTTAATACAATTTCACTAATAAAATGCATAGAATGGGTTGTTTAGTTAATCAGTCGGAACGCAATTTCACCAAGAATACTGTTTTTCGAGAAGGTCACCAAGAATAATGTTAGTATAGTCTTCTAGTTGAGTTACTAACAGCCGAAGCAAGCACATGTGAGCATGTAGATAGAGACGTCACGAAACTATTTTTTGAAAATGGGTTGGATTCTTTTGGTGGAAACTCCAAATTGGAATTCTTGGTTCTTAACGATCAGTGGCATGTCTTATCAGATCGGTTAATGTTATAATTTGACGCCAACAACCGTCACCAATATGTCACTTGCCCTTCCCGTATTGGTTTAAAGCAAGTCAGTTTAAGCCCATACTTTCGTGTTTTAGACAACATGCGCCATGGGACAGATGATCCCAGGAACCAGCTCCCATGTAGAATAGGCTAGACAAGACGGAATGGGGCAATTATGTGTCGTTTAGCAAGCACTTTCTTGCTGCTTCAACGTAATAACTTCCTCCATGTCTATAGAGAATGGACAAACTTAAAAAGCTGTACAGAGATTCATTCTCTCATCTTGTTGCTTAAGCAAACAGAATGATATATCCTAACAGGAAAAGAAAATTAAGCAAACCGATTGACATATGCACGATTGCGGTGTCACTTGTCAATGGCGGATTGTTCTTTTCTTTTAGTTTCTTTATTCGAAAAAAAGGAAAGAATTCAAGCACACTACGCATATCCCTGTGCATGTAATCCTATCCGGGAATGTTGTTTGAAAAGGATAAGTAAAAAGTGAAAAAGTCTAATAGTTTAGGTTCCTATTCCACAGCGTTCTACACATGCAGCCGCCATTGAAAGGCATTCAAAGAGAGCAGTGTACAAACAGGAAATGTAACCATAAAAAGACTGATATCCAAATTGCAAGACATGGGCAATAACTGGTAAAGGAAAAACTGCAACATCAAATAGCTCAAGTAAGTGAGTAACCCACGTTACATTTAAGCGCAGAGTTGCGATCTAAACAAAACAATTAAATTTTATCTAGATCAATTAGAGGCAAGCATACCCCGTCGACAACTAATATAAAATGGTAAGAATCGAATATTGTACCCAAGGGAAATCCAATACGCAAGATAATTAAATTAAACGATGAAAAATTACTCAGACGATCAAGAATTGATTGATTTGAAAATAAAATAAAATAAGCAAATCAAGAAAATATGAAAATTGTAAGGTATGAATTAAAACGACTAGAAGTAATCATATTGAGTGAAATGATCTCATTCTTCATCTTTGCAACCTTAGCAGGAGGGAAAAATTTCACCAAAAATAATCTCATCATCTCATCCCATGTAGTAATCGATCCCGACTACAAGCTAGCCAACCATACTCTGGCTATATCCCTTAAAGAAAATGGGAATAACCTTAATCTCACCGCATCTTCCGATACTCCATTCTGCTTGAACAAATCAAAACTATCCAGAAATGTCTTCAGATGGGTGTTCAGATCCTCCAAAAGCAATCCTCCCAATTGAGATGCCCTCATCATGGATGTAATGCTGTGAGGAATGTCAAAACTTGCAGCTGTGATTGTCAACCTTATAATGGGAGGCATGGGTCTATTGTTGTGCCCCATAGTCAAATCCATCATAGTTAACTCCCTTCTCTCTTCAGTATATGGCATCAACCTCTCTTCGTGCTGTTCCATCTCTGAAAACTGCTCTTCTCTAATCCTTTCTACTGTGTTACTACTCTGAGTCAATCTGGTTTCCTTACGCAATCTGCGAGTAGTTTTTTCAATATCAGTATTTAGTAGCAAATTCTCGAGCTTTTGACCATGAGTGAGCATAAACAAAATGAAACAAATAAAAAGCAAATAATAAAATAGTTATGAAAGGAAAATGAAACACACCTGAAGAAGAGCAATCAAGCAAATAATTAAAATACGCAAATAAACAACAAGGCAAGAATTAAATCTGAGACAATTAACACCGTCTAATCTAATGACTCACAATAAGGAATTTTTTCCCGGCAACGGTGCCAAAAACTTGTTGTGGTCTAAACAAAACAATTAAATTCTATCTAGACCAATTAGAGACAAGCGTACCCCGTCGACAAGTAATATAAAATGGTAAGAACCAGATATCATACCCAAGGGAAATCCAACATGCAAGACAATTAAATTAAACGATGAAAAATTACTCAGACGATCAAGAATTGATTGATTTGAAAATAAAATAAAATAAGCAAATCAAGGAAATATGAAAATTGCAAGGTATGAATTAAAACGACTAGATTTAATCAAATGAAAAAAATCGGTTAAGGTATTAGATTTCAATTGGATTGGGTACTAAAAATAAAATTTTAACGGTAAGTTGATTTAGGAAATACTTCACTAAAGCAAGTCAAACCCAATATTCACATGTGTTCCCTTGTCTTCTAAATCCGAGTCACCACTTGGTTCATAGATAATTCGGATTAAAAGGCGCTAAATATAAGAAACCTAAAATTAAGTTTGTTAATCCTAGATATCCTCATACATGATCCTAAGATTGGTCTACACTTTAGTCTCAAGTATGTCGCTTGAATAATTTTATGATAAATTAAATCCCATTGTTTGTGACATTCAATCATCTAAGGTCTTAATTTAAGTGATCAAGCTAAATTAGGACTAAATATGAATTCAATCAAGGAGAAATTAATACCACAAAATTATCCTAATCCAATATCAATCTTAACCTTAACCGAAAAGAAAAATTTACTCACACATATTTATCAATGTAACATAAATTATGGTCATAATATATTGTTACATTTCAATTCACACAATTAAAATTAATAATGAATTAAAAATTAAAAACACCCCCCTTTCCTCCAGCTCACGCGTGCTTTTCTCCAGCTCACGTGTGTGTCACCAGCTGCTTCCTTAGCCACTTACTGCTTCAATGTTGCTCACCAATGGAAAGTTGTTCACGCCACCAGCTTCCACGTTGCATTTCATCACCAGATGCTAGTGTCTCCTCTCTCCACCAGCTGCCTCAACATGAGTTTGTCACTACCTACTTGCCTCACGTTGCCCACACAACTCCTCCTTGCTTTATGCTTTCAGCCCATGCACGCATGCCTAGCCTCTCTTCACTAGCTAACGTTTTCTCTTTTTTTTTTAATACCACAAGCTGCCAACGTTTGATCACCACTAGCTTCTACATATCTTCATCTCCACCAATCAGCAACGTTGTTTCTCCCCAGCTGCTCACGTCCTATATCAAGCCCAGCAGCAACGTGTTTCTTCTATTTCTCCCCAGCTGTCACATCTTCAAGCCACCAGCTGCTTCATGCATGAGTGCCACCAGCTGCTTCAAACGTATTTCTCTCCACCAGCTTGTAACGTTGTTTGGAGAGTGATGAGTGATAGTGCAACGTGAGTGGAGAGTCTAAGTTAGCAATCAGCTTCCATCTACTTCACATTCTCTTGCCTTTAATTGGAGGAGGCTTGAGTGGAGGGCAGCTTGTGAGATGGAATGTGGGGTTAGAAATGGGTTTGTGCGTTGATGTCTAAGCAACCCTCCATCCTCCAATTATACATGTAGCAGCTTTAAAGATTCCAGCTGTGTGTTGTTGAAGTGTGAAGTGTGGAGGCTGGTGTTGCTTTTGCAAGTGAGTGGAGAAGTGGGCTGCTGGGATGGAATAATTAAATGTGGGGTTGATGAATAAGGCTAGAGAAGCGTTGTGAAGGAATGGATGTGGGGCTAGTGTTGATCCTTGGTTGGTTGGAATAAATTTTTCAAGATCAATTTCGACAATGTATAAAAACCAAACAGTGAAGACTGAGGAGTTTAAATTTTATTAATATCTTCGTCTTTGAGTTAGCTTCAATATGAGACTTGAATCATGACATTTCACTACCTGAGTCAAAAGTTATAATCAAAACATTGTGGAAAGGTCATTCTGGCGATCTAAAATCTGATGTAAATTTCGAGAATTTATTTCTCCTGAATTCCAGCTCAGAAAAGTCTGCAATTAGTCCCAAAAAATTCGTCAATGAGTTAAGAATTTAAGTATAGGATTTCAGAATTTTTGACTAAACCAATCTCGAGGTAAAAATTGTTACACTTCTATTTGTCATCATTTCCTTTAATGCACCATCATCTTAAGAACTGCTTCTCAGTATAATGTGGTAAGTTATGGTACTAAACCTGACGGTACAATAGACTCAACCAAGGCCTTTGTTGCTGCTTGGAACCAAGCCTGTAGCTCCTCTAGTCCAACAACCATTTATGCTCCAGTGGGCAGGTTCGCTCTTCGAAATGTAAAGTTTCAGGGTCCATGCAAGAACAATACAATCACTGTTCGTATAGATGGCACTCTTGTGGCTCCATCAAACTATGAGGTTATAGGAAATGTCGGAAGTTGGGTTTTGTTTGAGCAGGTTAATGGGGTTACCGTCTTTGGTGGAGTGCTGATGGACAAGGTGCCGGCTTATAGGCATGTGACGCCTCACTCAAGAGTTGTCCCACTGGTGCCACAGTATGTCAAGAAGTGCAAAACTTTAGTTGAAGCTTGTTAGTTATGTAATTTTAGTGGATAAAAATCAATCATATATAAATGCAATTGATAAGTTACCAATTTGTGCTTATTGTGTATTTAATTCCCTTTAATGTGTTGAAATTATTATTCAAAATTAATAGAATTGTCTCATAATTATTCTTAGATGATTTTCAACACATTAGAGATGAAATTGAATAAAAAAGATGCAAAAGAAACGAAGAAAATCTGAAATTCTAGGTTAACAACAAATTCAGTGACTAAGCATGAGCACGTGCAAGGATAAAAAAATTGCAGATCTGCTTTCAAATTTAAATCTGATTTGTTTAAGATTTTCATAATCTTATACGATCAGATTGATGGAGATTCACAATCTGAACACATGGGAGATGTGATCTGTAAGAGAGGATGGAAAAGGAAGGGATCGGGAGGCATTAAAAGGGGGAAAAATGTGACTGTTCACGTTAGCTTTTGTTTTAGAATAGTTTGACAATTTCTGTAGATTTTTCCTTAGTCTAGTTTTACATTTCTTCTTTATTTTTCTAGGTATTTTTGAATTTCCTAGAAAGATCAAGGATGGAGACTATGTGTTTTGTTATTTCTTTGATTTTTACTTTTGTTATGAGTAGCTAAACTTCTTTTCTTTGTTAAGGGAAATCATGATATCATCTGTTATGTGTGAGATGTTTCAATAAATTTTGTTTCATTGATGAACATTGAGTATCTTCTGAATTAAGTTTTCTAATTGAATTGATTAATTTCTAGGTACACAACAAGGAATTGATTCATTCAATAGCTAGATTAATAAAATATGACGTTCATTTTTGTTAATCACAAGTGGTAATTAGGATTACATACTTTACGCTAGAGTCAGAAATTCTAAGAAGATATTCATCTTGATTAATTGCAAGTCGTACATGTATTATCTTATTCATTGGTTTCTTAGTTCTTAAAGCTATTATTTAATTGAACCTACGATCGTATCTAGGTTGTTGATTAATAAGAATGCTTAGAATACATGTTTCTAGTCATTTACACTTAAGAGAAAACATCCCCCAATGAATGTTTATTAATGAACTGAAATTTTAGATCAAGGATCCATTTTAGCGTGATAACATCGATGACCCAAAACCAAGTTTTTTTCCTTTAATTTTTAGACCCAATCACTTTTGTTAAATTCAAAATTTTGTTATCTATTTCTTAAATTTTTTGACTTGAAATTCGTCGTGGGAATGCTATCTACTTACCACTACTACATTAATTTGTATTAATGGAAAGAATGACAGCAAACTGTATTCTTCATGAACTAGTTACGCCCACCGACATGCAACAGCCCCACTGCATCAACTTTCCGAATTTAGGTGGTATCAATACTTTTAAATTAAAATTTGGGTTGATTCATTTATTACCTATTTTCAGGAGCCTACCGGGAGAAGATCCGTACAAGCACGTGAAGGAATTTGATGTGGTTTGCATGAGAATGAGACCGACTAATGTGACAGAAGAGCAGATTAAGCTAAGAGCTTTCCCATTTTCTCTCAAGGATGATGCTCTAGATTGGTTGTACTATTAAGCTGGAGAAAACGTGCAAACATGGGCTGAAATGAAGAGGCTTTTCTTCGAGAAATATTTTCCACCATTGAGAGCAGCCAATATTCGAAAAAAAAATTGTAGAATTTGATAACATACGGGAGAAATACTCTACGAGTATTGAGAAAGATTCAAGAAACTCTACGCTAGCTATCCACACCACCAAATAACCAACCAGCTATTGATTCAATATTTCTACGAAGGACTTTTGCTTTCGGATAGGAGTATGATCGACACTGCAAGCGGTGATGCCTTAGTTGATAAAACGCCGGCGGCCACAAGGGAATTGATCGCAAACATGGCTTCTAATACTTAAAAATTTGGAATACGTATTGGGCATGGATCAAAAAGCGTGAATGTGGCCACATTGGCGAAAAGATTAGATGATCTTACTTCTTTGGTGCAACAATTGGGGGTTACGAAGAAAGAAAAAGCAAAGGTATATAGAATATGTTCAATGTTAGGACATTTTATTGTTAGGACATTTTATTGATGTATGTCCAATTTTCCAGGAGGAAAATGCAAAACAGGTGAATGCCATGGGAGGATTTGTTGAACTGAGTCAAAGGAAGTATGACCCATTTTCTAACACCTACAATCCAAGGTGGCATGATCACCCGAATTTGCGATATGGGAATCCTCAAGGGCAACAAGCTACCATGAATTTTCAGCAATATAGACAACCGTATGTGCCTCGACAAAATCAAAAATAACATCCAATTTTGAAGGTAAGTCCTTTTTGGAAGATATAGTTCAATCTTTGACCATTAATACTTTGACATTTCAGCGATACTGAAGCAAGTACCAGAAATATTGAAAATTAAATGATCCAAATAGCAATTGCTATAAATCGATTGGAAGTGTAGACTTCTGGAAATTTTCCAGCACAACTGGTGATTAATCCTAGACAAAGTGCGGAGGCTTTCACGTTGCGAAGTGGTAAGGAATTGTAGGAACCACTTCTGAAAAATTCCAGAAGAGAGGTAGAAGAAGAAATCACACAAAAGGCACCTTCATAACCAGAAATGAAGCAAAACAAGCTGCAAAATATAGTGACCCCCCCTCCCACCACTTTTCGAAAAGTTCAGGTAAATATTCCTCTCCTTGATGCAATTAAACAGATTCCACAATATGCAAAAGAAAAAGCTTCCACCCAAATGTCAAGACCTAGGTATCTTTACTATCCCATGTCAAATTGGTGATTTGTGGAATGAAAGAGCTATGTTAGATTTAGATGCATCCATAAATGTCATGCCATGTGATTCAATTAGCAAATTGCTCAAATGCTTATCCGAAAGGTGTGTTAGAAGACATTTTAGTTCAAGTAAGAAATATGCTTTTTTTCAGCTGATTTTTATATTTTGTAGATGGGCGTCGATAATACATCTTCTTCTACTCTAATTTTATTCAGAAGGCCGTTCTTGAAAATGACTAGGACGAAAATTGATATTCATGATGGATCTTTCAAATATGCGTTTTCATGAAATTAACATAATGCCAAGGAAAAAGAGTGAATCTCGTAGATTAGCAACTCCAATATGATTTGCTGTTGACCTCTCCTCCATCGCAAACCACTTCAACCACCGAACGACCACCTGCGGTAGTCCACATGCAAACAACACCAAGTTCAGCTGCTACTCTAGGACCGTCAACACGTCAAAGGACAAGGAGAGGAAAAGAAGTCGAGAATAGAAGCAAATGGACCACCAGAATTGGGGGCTGCACATCTTTCCAATTTCCAGAAGATTCAACATGATTTCAACAACTCAATGAAAGAAAAATATATCCCTATTATTTGAGCATGATGGGAATTGTGGATCTTAGCCATGGCCACATCACTTTCACAAATCTGGGCCCAACCACTCTTCCCACTACGAGATCATCTGCACCGAGTTAGGTTTCCACAGCTGAAGCAAGTAGCCACCAACAATCCCAAACCAATTTTCAGTCAGATTGAACGTAAAATGCACCGTTTAGAGCACAATTGGATGACCTATTGGGAGTATGAAGGATTCCAACTGCCACATTCACCAACACCATGATTTTGACACTTCCATAACAGAGAAGCCTTCTTTCACCTTTTCCTTTATATTTATGCTTCTTTAACATTGGGGACAATGTTGGTCTAGGTGTGGGGGTAGGAATTAGAGTCTTAGTTGTATGTGACTATTTTTCTGTTTTTGTGTGATTTTTGTCTATTTTTGCATGATTTTTGTGTGTTAAACCATAAAGCTTTGTCATATTAGTTTGGATGAGATAGAGTATATGCATAAAATTAAATTGGGCTAAATGAATCTTAAGTGAAACATGTTGATTGATTGCAATAGTTGATCTTGTAAACTTAGTCAAAATTTTGACGTTTGAGTGATGAGGTAATGTATGGAATTTAAGTGAATTCTTAAGTTAAACCTGTGAGCAAAATTTGAGCCTTAATGACATCATCTTTATGTCATTCTGTTTCTTTGAATTATGTCATGCTCCTCTATTCATGTTGCCTTTAGAATTTGCACTGAACCGGACATGATTAAGGGCTTCCTTGTTTTAAAACCCTTTTAGCTTCAAAATGACCCACCAAATTATTTTCCCTTTGCAAACATTTTTAAGTCTTTATCCTTGCTTTTCAATCAATCACCTTATATTGAAACCTAAAAATCCATTAGCCTTACCCTATCACAAGTTGAATGAAGCATTGAGTAATTTGGGACTTTTGTTCTGTATTGTACTCTGAGATTTTTTTTATATAGGTTGTAGCACCCCACTCTCGCAAGACCCGAACCCGACATCGATGGTGATATCCGAGTCCATGCCCCGCGAGGATGGCGTGCTAAAGCACTCAATCATTCAAAAGTGAGTATAAAATTATTCTTATGTTTTTTTTTTCTTGAAGTCACACACACACACTATGCGTAAGCCAATCAACACATACAGTCAATAATAATTTCAATGGCCACTTGGGCCCTTTCACAAATACAAAGCACTTAAGCTAGTTTGACTTTACACATGACATAATCATTTGTACAAAAATTCATAATACACAATTTTATACAAAAATAAGAAAACACTAATGCAGATGCGAACTGATCCCGACCTCTATCCTTCACTTGTATGTTGTAGGTATACTCCCGTTGGCCTAATGGGATATTCTTCTGAGTCTTGAAAAATATTTGCAAATTTTAGGTGAGTTTTGCGAACTCAGTGAATGACCATCCTCGATGGCTCACCCAGTCACATAACACATACACATATATCATATAGAATTCAAATTTCACATTCAGATCATTTAAACATTCATATTATGCATATGCCATTTGTATGAGACTCACATTTGTTCTTATTGTTGTGACTGAGTGCCTCTCACATATACAGAGTACTGGCTCGTAGGGCTCAGTCATAACAGAATACTGGCCCATAGGGCTCAGTTAGAACAGAATACTGGCCCATAGGCTCAGTCACATCACATAATCACGGAGCATAGCTCTACGTGGAAACGCTTCATATAGGCGTCTCAAATCACAATTCCTTTATATTTCATGCATTCATGAGATGGAATGCATCACTTACATTGCATGCACTTACTCAATTATATTTACTTATCATCAGACCGTAGTCCGACATTCAACATATAGTTAAGAATTCACTTATCATCTTGTATGCAACGCACATTCAGAAAACACTTAGTTCATCTTATTCACATATAATGAGCACTTCAATATTTCAGATCAATCAGCACAATCGTCGGACCTTCTTTCTGGAATCCAAACAAAATCCGTCACATTCATATACACATTCATCATACAGAGATCAATGTATAAAAAATTCAAGTAAAGTAACCAATGAAGTGAGACCATCTAAGTCTACTCACAGGATGCTCCATTTCATCATTTGCTTCTGAAATCGGGGAGCGCCTGAATACGGACACTTAACCTTCATAGTCCATTTATGCAAGACACACATTGTACAATCATTAATAATTGCACAATTGTATCAATGGACAATGTACAATTCATGCTTAATGACAATCTCGGTATATGTTCTAATATACATTTTATGCTCATTCTCATTTCATAATTCATATATGTTTCATACACTTCATTGGTACA
>JANIJH010550389.1:999-15532 GCA_024520975.1 Erythroxylum areolatum
ATCCTCGCTTGAACCGAATAGGTTCCTTGTAGGAGGTAAAATTCTGACTTTAAGTTTTAAACCCTGACCGCTACAGTAGTTTTAGACTACTCCATTAGTCTTTTAACGATTCAAGGTCTTTCAAGTGTGAACGAAAGGACTTGTGTAGAATTTTGGCACTTCTCTTAACCATTGACCATTCCGTTTCCTTCGGTGTAGAAAAACTTGGCTTTGATTTAGATCAAATCATGAAGTTCTTATCGATAAAGCAAACACAAATGGGAGTTCATATTCTCAAAATTGAAAGCGAGAAAAGAATATTATAGTAATTTAACCTTTGAAAATAGTTTCTTTATTTGTTAAAGATAAAATTGTATATTATTAAAATTTTTTAAAATTCCGAGTTTAATTACCGCGGACCCGTTTTCTCCGAGATTCTCTTGACTGATGTCATCTGACTACAACCCCTCCACCTCTTTCCCCTGCTGTCCCAATCCCCAAAGGAAAAAAATTAATTTAGAAAAACATAAAATTGAAAGAGAAAAGTCTATAAATAGGTAAAGAAGAGTTCCATACACAGGCTTGAAGAAGCAACTCCATAGTTCCAATCTTCTTCAAAGCTCTCCTCAGTCTTCCTCTCGAAACTATTTATCTTTTTCATCTAAATAACTGGACCCCTTTTCAGTTCTATCCAAAACCCAGAAAAGCATGGTCGGACCTTCACTTGACACCACCAAGCCCGCTGCAACAACCATCAAATTCCTCTGCAGCTACGGTGGGAAGATTGTCCCCCGTTATCCCGACGGGAAGCTCCGTTATCATGGCGGCGACACTCGTGTCCTCGCCGTTGACCGTTCCGTTTCCTTCTCTGGTTAGCTTCTGTTCCTTTTATGTGTTTTTCGCTTTTCTCGTCTGCGATTTCCTTATTTTGTGTGATAGTGTGGAAAATATTGGAACTTCCGTTTATTTTATGTGTAAAGTGAGGTAAAAAAAATGAGACTATTGTTGATTTGGAGTTGGGGTTTTGTGACGTCTGGTGTTCTTACAGAGTTGTTGTTGAAGCTGGGAGAGTTGTGTGGGTCATCGGTGACTCTACGTTGTCAGTTGCCGACTGAGGACTTAGACGCTCTGGTGTCAATCACCTCCGATGAGGATCTAGCTAATCTCATCGAAGAGTACGATCAGGTTGTGACGCCAAAGGGGTCTTTAAAGATCAGAGCTTTTTTATCGTCACCCAAAAAAGTATCTCCTTCTTCCAATCTCCCACCTTCGTCGCCTGTTCGCTTCTCCCACACGTCTTCCTCCTCCTCCTCCTCCTTCTCATCGTCCTCTAACGGACAGAGTGGTCTGGTTCCGGCAACCTCTACTCCGAGGTGCCACCGTCAGATTTCCAGGCCCCCGGTGGCGTATCCGGTGAAGAGGGTTCCTCGCTATGGTTACCATGTTCACGCTAACCCAGCTCATGTCTACCTTGTTCACAATGGGAATCATTGGCAATAACAGTGCCCGAACTGAACTGAGAACTGTGAACAAAGTTATTATAAATACCAAAAGGAGTTTTTAAGAAGAAAAGAACGTATATGTTAAAGGGGAGAAAAGGAGTTTAGGAGCTGTTTGATGTAATTGGGGACTGTAAGAATCGTTAAGAAGAATTGGTTTTTTAGTCCTTGGGCAAAATTAATGAATATTTCAGTCCAGTTTCTATTTGGATTTCGTCCCAAAGAATATTTTTGACGGTGAGTTGTATAACCCTGTTCTGGGATTGTTTTTCATACATGGATGGATTAGAAGATTATGCCTATGCCATCTTCTGCAATGTTCCCATTTGTTGCATTCGACGTTTAGTTAGTTATCCTTGAGATTCTCTCGCTGGTACCCGATGTGCTTGTCGTTGGATATCGTTTGCTCCATCTGTGTGTGCTTCTCCTTCATCGTTAACTCCATTTTCACTTACTGTTTGAAGGAGATTCGTCAACTTGCTTCTTGACGTTTTTGGTTGCATTTGCTTAATTATCATTCTTTGTTTCGTTTGATTAGTTTTGATTTTTGATTGTTGGCTTTATTTGAAATAATTGTTTGATGTTTCTATTGCAGATTCAACAACGAATTAAATTAATCAGCCTTGCAGATGATGGAGAAGTTAATTTATGATCTGAAGAGGTATATTTGAATGCCGATGTGAGGACCTCTTTAGCCTTTTCCTTTCTTTTTTTCCCCCTCATAAGAATATAGGTTTTAAGTTTCATCAGAGTCGTCAGAGGAAAATAGTTTGATTAGATTTTAACTTGGATCCGCTCCTGAGAGATAATAGTGATGTCGGAGATTGATACATTACAGGTTAACAGAATCAGAGCAGTGAAGGATCAAGATAACTTAGAGATAATAGTGATGTCGGTGATTGATACATTACAGGTTAACAGAATCAGAGCCGTGCAGGATCAAGATAACTTATGCGGAATCTATAATCTGGTAGAATGATTTCCATATATACTGGAAGAAGATTTCAACCTAAAACCTCTTCCGTCTCAAGGGGAATAACCCATTAGTTAGCTTCCTCAACCTCCAGTGTGTTTAAAATTGACCTGACCTTTTCATTTATTATCTACAGATCAGAATTTGAATTTGGAGATTGAACGCATCTTATTATGACATGCTAGTCTAGATTTTTCTAGGAAAGATTAGATAGACCTGCACAAGGCAGGAGTGACAAGACACGATATTTGCCGCTATATTTATGTCTGCCTCATTACATAGGTTCGTTTGTTTTGTGTCTTCTCTTCTATAATGCGAGTCATGGGCCATGGTTAAGTGGTGATTGATGATTTTCCTTTTGACCAGATATGCGTCCAAGTCCTGCTAAGCAGGTTTGCAGCTACAAGAGAACTGATAGTGGATGGGTTTGATTTTTGATCATATATTACTCCAAGAGAAGTGATAGCAATTATGGTTGGAAAACGGATGGGGACCACTGAGAATCAATAAATAATTAATGGTATGGAGACAATCAATTTGCTCCTCTTGACAACTTTGCTGTACCAGGAGCATGCCAAACAACATAAATGCGGAACGTTATGACATGAAAATTGAAGATATAATAAATGGCGGACGCTGACCTTTGGGGGACGTATTCCTCTGTCCCAAAATACCCTGGCCCCCTGTCCCATTTGCATCTAAGCCATCCACAGGGGGCAGGGTATTTTGGGACAGAGGATCTCAAGGCCCTTTGGCTGAGGAGGGAACTGATTTTTTTCAATGTTCAAGAGAAAGCTTGCCAGTCACTTACCTTTCACCAAAAGATTCTCCTTTGCTGTCCTGGTTGTTGGAGAGACTCTTTGATGACAATTATGAAGAGATTTAATTAACATTCTAAATAATGAACCAAAGCCAAGTTGTTGATTGCTACCCAGAGAAGATAACATTAAAGTGGTTCCTGTGATCTCCTAACTCATACCCCACACCCATGTGGGTTTCTTCTATTTGCTTCTTTGAGAATAGCAAATTGTCATGCGCGTACGTTTCCTATTGACAAAGGAAAATGGAGGATAACATTTTTTTTTGTTTTTTTTCAAATAAAGAAAGAGCGACAACGAGAAAAGAGAGGGCGCCGTAAATGTGGGCGGTTCTATTTTCTCCTGGCGGCGTTCAATCAACGTTGGAGACCTCAAGGTTAGTGTTTGCGTAAGCGGTAAGCGTTAGTGGAAGGTGGGGTGGCCTGAAAGCGATGAGGGTTGGGACATCTTGAAGAATACGTGAAAGCGATGAGGGTTGGGGCATCTTGAAGAATACGTGTCCAAGACATGTTAAAGTCAAGCTGAAAAAGCTAAGCAAGATGGTTGACGTTCAAATATTTGAAAATTTCCAACTTTCTGCATAGGAATTGTCCTTGTTGCGTGAAGCTTCATACACATCTTGTTCCGCGATATTTGCTTCCTCAAGATCACATTAAAAAGTTGCAAGGAATTTGCAATGCGGCTTGAAAGATACTGACGGAGGAAAATTGACAGTACCTTAACATTTCAAGTCATCTACATCTTATCGGCAAGAAGGAAAAACTGAGGATTAGAATGGGTGAAAATGAAATAGGAGTCCTTGGGCTGTTTATTGATTATACTGACTAAAATGAGGCTTCAGATATTTGGAAATGGATTTTGACGTTAGAAGGTTGTTTGTCCCCGAGCATTCCAGGCACTTCAAACCATACGTAGATAATAAAAGAAATCTTAGTTTCTTCACAGCACCATCATTGAAGCTTCTACGTCGAAAGTTAACAATTTTAATTTATAGTTCTCTCGTTTTATAATCAGAGTAGCCTTTCATAATCCATTAATCCATTGGACAGTACTGAAAGATGAAGCATTCAATATAAGAACTTCCTGCCAGATGACGCCGTGCGTGCTGTCTAAAGATGAACTCTTACGTCTTGTCCTCGTAACCGATGACATGTTCAAAAAGTTCATATTTACTTATTTTTTAATAAATGATTCCATATGTTAATAGTTGCAAACTCAAACGTCTTTTTGAAAGATTCAAATTTCTTCTTAAAAAAATTGCAAATGTATCTTTTAGAAGAGTATTGATAAAGATGTCAGTAAACTAATTACAAGTTTTGCAAACATGCTTCACCTATTGTTTGAAGTTGTTTGACAGAAAACAATTTGTTGTCGAAAAGCTTGATTTTTTGATGAAAGAACTAGATTGTTAAAAATGACAATAACTACTTACTTTAGTGTCTTCTTCTTGATTCACATCCATATCAACTAGTACCGTTCTTAGCTATAAAACTTGATTCACACATGATGTCACAATTATAAATTCTGTTTCAACGGTCGATTAGCAAACTATTTCCTACTTCTTAGATCTCTATAAAAACATTCCGAAACTAAGTATAAAGTAGTATCTTGAAATACCTTTCATGTTATCTACAGTCGATATTAAATCATTATTAGAGAAACCATAAAAAGTAGACATATGGCCATAGTTAAATAACACTCCATGATCAACAGTTCATTTGACATATATAAGGGCACACAATGCAGAAACCTTAATAACACACTTATAGCTTGCAAAATGTCAGATTTAGTGGATGTGAAATATATTGAACAATACATAAGACTTTTGTAGATAACCTAATCAACCTTTTATGCACTGTCTTCCTTACATAGTTTCTTCTTTTGATTTATTAAAATATTCATTAACTTTCAATCCTCAATTTAATTTTTTTATAAAAAATTTCTTAGTATACTTATTTTAACATATAAAAACATTTTGTTGATCTTATTTGATCTTCATTCCAAGGAAGCACGTTAATGTTCCTAAGTCAGTTATTTCAAAAACCTTCATCATATTATGTTTGAATTGCTTAATAAGAATGACATTAGTTCATATTACCAATGAATAGTCCATATATAGAGAAATAAGCAAAACATCAATATTTGACTGATTAACATATAAATTTTACTCACTCGGACTCTTTGTAAAATCAAGACTTAATAGCTACTCATCAATCATGTTGTATCAAGCTCTTTGGAGCATATTTCAGACCATACAAGGAATTTTTGAGCAAATAAATCTTGTCTTCGTCTCCCCTTATTGCATATCCGCAGTTTGTTTAATGTGTATTTCCTACTGTAATAATTATTGAGAAATATGATTTTACATCAAGCTAAAATATCTTCCAACTTTTTTTAGCTAATATAAGAAGCATTCTAATGGTGTTAAGTCATGTAACAAGAGCAGATGTCTATGAGAAACTGATACCAAACACATGAGCAAACCCTTTCACCATAGGTATGGTCTTGTGCTTGTTAATTGAATCATCAACATTCAACCTAGTTCTGAATATCCATTTCACTCAAGTTAATTTCATATGATGTGAACTTTCAACACACTATTGTCTAATTCTCAATCATATTTACCTCCTTTTGAATTGTAGTTCTCCACTTTTTAACTTCATTGAATCATACTAGCTTAAACATTATAATAATGCATCTCTAATATATATCATAGAATACTCCGGTACCTTTGATAGGAGGATCAATAACTTGTACACCTTACGCTAGTGGAAAGTCATTAATTTATTTTCTATCTTCCTTTTTTAACAATACTATTGCTCTTCTACAAAATGAACATCTTTGCTTATTAGAATCTTTTTAGTTATGGCAATTTTTTTTGTAAACCTTAAATATGCTATTGTAGCCAATGAAAAGGCTAGGATCTATTCTTTTATCAAGCTTATCTCTTTTCACATGAGCTATATGTGATAAACATATGCCACCAAAGAATTTAAAGTTTCATAAAGAATGCTTATAGTTATATATTTCATTTAATTATGTATTTATTGTAATTTTATTCACTTAACCTGCATCACCTTTATATTGTCTCATTTGCATGTGGGCCTATCGGAAACAACTTCTCTACTATACAAGAGTAAGACTGCGTACTATTAGACCTCGCTTCATTGCGAGATTTTGAGTTGGGTGTGATAATGATGACTATGATGATAGTTATACTCTGCTTCAAATAAAGTTTTTCCTTTTAAAATCTTTATAAGGGGCATGTTTAACAGAAAAAGGGAGTAAGATAATTGTTTCTGTCCAAAATTTCTTAAAGAACCATTTTCCATGCAATATGCATTGAGTCATCTCTAATTTTATTTTGTTTTTGGAGTAAAAAGGGTAGTTAATTAGTGTTCAATTCTAGCTTCTTCACAAGTTAGGACTTGGATTCTATATCTGCTTTGGTTTCTCATCCATGCTTTAAATTTCATAAACACTTATGTAAACTCTAAATTGAACCTTAGGAAGCAAATTCAACATATTTGGTTGGGTCATCAATAAAGGTAATGTAATACATGTTTCCCTACAGTGATGGATTAGTACGAGGTTTATAAAGATTAGTCTGTATCAACTATAACTTTTCTTATGCTCTCTATATAGTCTTTGAAAATTATAGCCTTATTTGTTTGCATAATGATATTTCATACAATTTGGCATGAGTTCACATAGAGGTGGTAGGTCTTGGAAAAAAAAAAACTCTATTTTCTTTATCAGTAGTAATGTAGTATAATAGAATTATCCTAACCTCTTATACCATAGCTTAACTATGTAGTCAAAGTTAGGACAGACATCCTACATCAATTCTAATGAAAAAGCTTTACCTCTTTTTAAACAATTTATGCCTTTCTGCATTCTTAGTAAGGCATATTATATTATAATTTTGTATCTCTTTTCAAATAGTTAACTAACACCCAAGAAGTTTTGATTAATTTCCAAGTGCATAAAGCATATATGTGATTGATTTAGTATCTGGAGCAACTTTAATTGTCGTTATTTCCTTTCCTTTGATATATATGCATTCCTTATTACCAATTATGACAATGGAGATAACAAACTTATTGAGAATTTTAAAAAGATTATAACCGTACTTCATATAATTGATATAATAATTTCCAAATAGCTGACTTTTATTTTTAAGTTATTGGTAGCAAATTGATCGCCACAAATAATTTTTCTTACTATTGATTTGAAATTATGACTGATTGTTATGGTTGATTTATGTTCTTACAAATCTTTGAATATGGTTTAGTTATTTATATTTATGGAATCTAACATAAAGTCTCCTAAAAAATTTGAAGTGTAGATGACTCTTTTTTTCATAATGACATAAAAGTTAACTTGTTTTGAAATGTAATTAATTCATTACTGAAATAATAGAGTACAATTATCCCTTAAACGTGGGAGCGTGAAAGTATTCCCCTAACCATCCTTTGTGTCCTACAAGAAATTGCATTATAGCCCTTGCATTATCCCAACTTAGTCCTTTATAATCTCCACCTTGCTTTTATCCCTGGAGTAACTTGAGTGTATAATTGCCTTACTAATGTAGCTAATCGCATATAATGGTTTAGCTTTAAAAACCCTCATTTTCCTCCCTTTCCATATGTAATATATACAAGCATAACGTGAATAACTTATTGTCACCTTTATTTTATGATTGCAAAGCAGATGCCTAAGTAGTTATTCCTGACCAATCTATTACATTGCAATGGAATTCTAGGAGAACTATTATTTTACTCCATATAGGTTATGTAAAAACACAGTTAAAATAGAAATGGCTAATAGTTTTTGGCTGAGCAAAATATAGCTTAATGCTGGCTTCGTATGTTGAATTTTAATAAGTCTTTAGTGGCAAGTCTTTCCTCAATTGCTAGCCAAAAAATGAGAGAGTAAGCAGGAGTCACCATATTATCCTATACTAGCTTCCACCACTGGACTTTAACAGCAGATGTTCCTATTATCAAGATCTTGCATGTTTAAATTGTGAAGTTTCCATCTTTGTTTGGCTCCCATTAAAATATATATGCTTGGTTTAAGTCTAGTCTATAAGTTAGTATGTTCCTAAATACATTTAGGATGCCCCTATTGAGTGGTATGGCCAGGACCACTAATTCCCTCTAATGAGGGCTTGAACCTTAGTTCTTGGTTATATAACATCCTTCAATACTTGGAACTTCCGTAATTTATATAGAGGGCCTACCTTATACTAGTAATTAACCTAAAGGGATGTATCTTTCCCAATATGTATTTAAGTTACAAAGGACTGATAGTACCAACTGGAGCCTACCTTCATAGCTTAAGAATTTGTTACACCAATTGTTGATTCTCTTGTTGATAGATTCCATAAGAGATGTACACTCATGCGATGAAAATTTACTTATGGCAATAAGTACCCCTAAATACTTCAAGAAAGTGAGGATTTTCTTATTCCTATAGCAATGATCTTAATAGCCATTTGAAGACCAGTGTAAGTTGACAGAAAAAGGTTAAATTTTGATTAAATTACAAGATGGATTAGATAGCTCCCTAAATCTTTCTGATAAGGAAACCAGAATTTTGACATATTCAAAATTGGCTTTGCACGATAGTAATAAGTCATCAATAAATGATAATTAGGTGATTTTTAGCTTGTTACATCTATAATGGTTGGGGTTATTAGAGATACTTAAGCTAATTATGGATGTGAGCACTTTTATACCTACCATAAACAAATAAGGTGACATTAGGTCACCTTGTCTTAGATGCATATTCACCTTGAAAATATTGGTTGTCTCCCCATTGACCATGATTACATATGAAGCATTAGTGTTATAAGCTTGAACCCATTTGATGAACTTCAAAGGAAAACATATTGCCTACATTGCATGTATAATAAAATTCCAATTAGTGGAATCATATTCCAATTAGTGGAATCATATGCCTTGGCAAAATCAACTTTAAGTAGACAACCTTTTTATACATTTATTGGAGTTGTTAAGCTTAAATAATTCATAATATAGTCGTACATTGTTACTAATTGACCATCCTCACACAAATGCAACTTAAATATAACTAATCAATCTACTCAAGAATTCCTTCATTTTGTTTGCAAGTAGTTTTCAAATGGCCTTATAAATAAAATCTCAACAAGTAATAAGTATAAACTTTATCAATGTGTTGGCATTGCTAGTTTTGGGTACTACTATTCAGTGAGCACTCTAGAGTTGTTAAAGAACTCTTTTACAACTTTAAAGAACATATCTCCATCCAAGTCCTATGTTTGCTAGTAAAACCTCCCATTAGACCCATTTAACCTAGGTGCCTTATTAGAGTGGATAAAAAACATTGCATTTTTTATTTCCTCATCACTAATGCCCCTTTATAATTTCATCACCTTACATTAACGCAAGTGTTTTGAGTGACCTGAACGCTTTTGGAGGCATATTAATATTTTTGTGCTTAATCCTAGCAAATGCTTGAAGTATTTATAAAACTCATTTTTTTAGCTCTTTTTGATTTGTTATTATATCTCCCTCACTATTTTACAAAGAAGCTATATGGTTTCTATATCTTCTTGCCTAGATTGAATTGAAGTAATATTTTGTACACCCTTCTCCTTCCTTAAGCCAGAACATTCTGAATTTTTTGTCTAAAATGAGAGGTGGTATGCCCTAAGGATGAGTTATGCTTATTGATTAGATAGGGTTCCTATTTCTTGAGGTATGGATCACTAGGTTTTCAAAGATGCTTCCTTCTAACATTTAATCATAGCTTCTAGGTCCCTTATTTTCTTTATCTACATAGGATCTTATTGATTTCTTTACAAGTCTATTAGGTGAGATTTGATGAATTTTAATTTCTATAGGCAAATGTATGCTTGTGACCCTCTTATGTTGGCTCTAAGACCCTTAAGAATAGCTTCTTTATACTCAAGGGGAGCTAAGAGAGTAGTGAAGAACATAAAAGGTGTCTTCCTTTTAAATATTCCTGCATCAACATGTGAGGTGATTAATGAGTAGTTTGAGATTATTTGACTCCCAAAGTAAGCATGAATCTAATGGAATTGATGTAACCATTTAGGATTAATTACCACTATCCTTTTCTTTTTGTAGGTTCCATTCACCTTAATGTTTGTTGTTCCAGGTGAAAAACCTCCCTAAAAATTTCAAGTTAGTAAGCCTCAAGTTTTTGGTGAAATTATATAATTAAGTTCTTTATATTAGTCCATTTCCCTCCTCTTGAAGCTTCCCCAAGTTGAGAATAGAATTAAAATCACCCACTATAGACCATTAATAAGATATTCATGAACTCATTAATTCCAATTCACTCCACAAAAGTTGTCTTTGTACTTGCCAATTAGAAGCATAAATCACTATGATTGTAATGCGATTTTGTGACTTCATACATTTAATCTCGTAATTCAAAAGTTGATATGAGCAATTTCATTTGGTTGAAACCAAAATAAGGAAGGATCATATATATGCTTGTGTTTCTTAATAAAAAATTTGGTGGTTTTGTCCAACCATGAAGCACATATTTATGGTAGAATTATAGTTACTTTTGATCTTATCCTTGATGGCCAATTGTTTATTTAGGCCATTTAAGCCTACCACATTCCATACTAAGAAATTTTAAAGTATTATTTTTACCTAATTTTTTCTCTTTGTTTTCTTAGCAGTCGTGGTTGTACTGCTTTCAGAGATGATGAAACATATGTTTTCCTATCCTGGTTTCCTTCCATAGCGGTTTCTTTTACACATTGGGATCCTTATTCTTCATAGTCTTTCCTTCAAGTTTAGGAACTTTTGGGTGATGAAATATATGTTTTTCCTCTAGTGTTTTTCCTTTCTCCTAGTTTTGTGGATAATTTACCTTCATATTAATATCTCTTGATCAAAATTAATATGAATCACTTTTTCACTACTACCATCAATTATTTATGGCTCTTTGTTTGTTGAACTCTTCTATATATAGCTTTATGAAAGTTTGTATAAGCATTGCAAGCCTCCTTGCTTTTAGGGATCCATATTTGTCTCTCCTCTTTTGCCTTAGGTTTTCACATGTAGTTAACCCTCACCACATCCTCCACCAAGTTTCCCTATTCCTCTAGCTTCATTATCCCTACCATATCCGAAGGAAGCAATTTAGATTTACCTTAACATAGATTTTGGCAATGCCAACCCCCTAAAGCATAGTTGTTTTCTCATCCATTATTATTGCTTTTCCAATCTTACTAGCCAAGTAGTTGAGTCCTTCAACTGACCAGTATTCCAAAGGCACCCTATGAAAATTTACCCAAATAGGGACGAATTTCACTACTGATTTGTCTAGCTTAGCTCGTAGACTCCACTTCTTCATAAATAGTGTT
This sequence comes from Erythroxylum areolatum, assembly GCA_024520975.1. Taxonomy (NCBI): domain Eukaryota; kingdom Viridiplantae; phylum Streptophyta; class Magnoliopsida; order Malpighiales; family Erythroxylaceae; genus Erythroxylum; species Erythroxylum areolatum. The sequence continues at coordinate 12,661 of JANIJH010550389.1, forward strand.
TGAACTTGTATATGTGTCCTACATAAGTAATTTTATGGCCTTTCTACTCTGATGTAAATTTAAAGATGAATAATTTATTTTTATTAACCAAAGTTTTTCCTAGTCCTAATTGATTCCAATTATTATTAGCCCACTGTTGTACTATAGGAAATGTCGTTGTCTTTTCTAAAAAAAAATCCAACCACTAAAAAACAACATTTTTTTGCTCCCATTTGGAGCACCTCCAGTAGGGGGCTTCTGATTCATCTATGATCTTTGAGGGTATGATCTCAATTTTTCAAAGTCGATAGAATTGCCTACAACTTTTCTCCAAGTGGCTTTTAGCTCTTCTGTCTATTTAGTCCAATAAGGGGTGGGGAATCCCATGGTGAAAACATCACAGGTTGAAGATCCAAGTTCTCATTAGGGTTTGAGTGTTGTTTAATATTAAGGATATTCATTCCAATAATAATAAAATCAGAATGGAAAAGACATGAGTTACAAAAGTTACGTGGGTAACTATTTAGGGAAAGTGTGAATCTGAAGTTAACAAACAATCAAGTTTAATGGATGGTTTAATATAGAGAGTGGTAGGAGTGTCTCTTTTTGCATATGAGATTAGTTATTTGCTTATGATGAACTAAAGAATTTATATAGATGATAACTTTGTTTATTGCTTCCTTTATTATTGTTGTTATTTTTTGTAGTATCATGCTTACTATAGTTCTTCCTCCCTTTCTTTTTCTTTCCTTTTTCACCTTCACTAATCGTTTTCACCTTCACTAACTTGTAGTTTATCTTGCAAAGCACCCTCAAGTGAGCCTTCCTAACTCATGAGTCTTCTTTGCTCTTAAGTCTATAAATATTCAACATTTTTGTCAAAGTATTATTTAAAAAATGGTTAACATTCTGTAAAGTTAAAATTGTTATCTCAAATCTTTATAAAACAATCCCAAAAATTTACTGAATAAGTTGAGAATTAGAACATTTACCTCCAATCAATTTAACTTACTAATGATACTGAGAAGTTCGTTAAAATATTCTTTTATAATTTTTGAATCCATTTTTTATATCTCAAACTCCGTAATCAAATTCAACACATGCATCTTTTTGACTATCTCATTACTTCCATATTCTTGTTTAGTTTTAAGTGTGATACACCCTTAAATTCTCACCATCCTTAAAAAAATAATTTTGACATCAACTTATTAAGCTAGGCGCTTGAATGAAGTTAAAAAATGAGATCACAAAATAAGAATTGAATTTTTTGAAGTAATTTTTTTAGAACTAACACAATTTATACACAAACTTTAGAGTTGAAATTTTTTAATCTTGCTCAAGACATACTCGTTACTAAAAAAAAAACAGTTAACTAACTGCTTAACTGGAAATAGAGCTTATAGTGTTAGAGTTTTCCTCAAAGGGAAAGTGATTTTTTCAAACGAGTTCACTCCATTGGCAGACTCTTGGTCTTGGAGTAATTAAACATTTAAATCTGCAAACCCCTAAGCCCCTAATTTTAGAAGACAGACAATGAATAAAGCAGTAGAGAAAACTTGTAATAATATTGTCAAAACATATCTCGATCATTGTAGTAACTTCGACAAATCGTTGAAGCATAAGCATGACGCTATAACTATATGTTATACTCCGATATAGACAAAAAGAAAAAAGAAAAAGAAACCCTCATTTTTTATCAACACTAGTTATAGTGAAATATCGAAATATTTGGATAAGAACCAAAAATGCTAAACACTACTTCACCAGAACTTACTAGTTTTATTAACTTACCATTGTGTAACGGTGGCTCGTTGTATATCCCTACTAGAATTTAAAAGACTCACAGTTCACTTCCTCATCCAGGCATTAAAGCATAGATATTTTCATGATCCCAAAATTTTGAAGTTGTTCAGAAACAAATTGAAATCTTACTGGGGAGCATTGCCCTTTGTAGATAAATCAAAGTTCTTCGGTTTAATTGTTTGATTGCTATTCCTTGCTTGTAATTGTTATCTTTAGTTTAATGCTCCTGCGACATTTTCTATATTTCAATAGTAAAATTATATATTTTTTAATTCACTGGTGGAGTTGGAATAAAGCTTTTACAATTTGATGTCTTTTGAAAATAAATATTGGACATGTACAGGTGAAAATTGAAAGGCTTTCAATCCACTTATGATTCATCTCCTTGCTACATCATGTCATCAACATGTGAAATGAAATCCTTGAAATGTATGGCTGTTCACTTCAATGAGTTTCGACTAAACTTGAATTCCTAAAACTGAGCAGTAACTTCAGTGACTTCACCGCTCTTTCTGAAACAATTGTTGATCGAACAAACCTCCAAGAGCTTGATCTGAACAGCAATGAGATACGAGTTCTTACTGACTACTTATCTCAAATTTGAGGAAAATCCATTGGTCATCACTATAACATCCCATCCCCGACGTGAAGGGTAGAATAGTCATTTGAAACGGGTTCTGAGTGTTTAGAATTATCTTGGTATGCTCATGCATACACATACATGTAAATGGTGATTTTTGCACATGTAAATGATTGTATATGCACTCATGACATTTTTCTAGTATATTGTCATAAATGTGATTTTTGTGAAAAATATGATTTTCATGCATGGTGTTGGGAGTAAGGAAATGACTTTGTGATCTTGTGAAGAATTGAAGAAAGTGGAAGCTTAAGTAGGTAAGGTTGTGTTTTATGTTATAAATCGGTAGTTAAATGCATTGATTGGCATTTCTTGCATTGAATTGTGCTTTGATGTTGTGGGTAGGTTATTTTCCTTGATTGATTTAGGATTGATTGAGGATAAATGATCTATTAGGTGGTATGGGTGAATTAAGTGTTTTGGATTGATTTTACATGATGTTAGATGAGT
>JANIJH010550416.1:0-15526 GCA_024520975.1 Erythroxylum areolatum
TTTCAGCTCTTACTAATCCAAGACTGAACACTAAATCCAACTTCAATTCAGAAATTGAAAGTCTTAGGGGCTAAATTAAAATTCAATTCCTTTAGATAACTTGTAGCCTCATGTCTCTAGTTTAGTTTCCAATAAGAATCAATTCAATTGGATCTCCACAGATCAAGAATTCACCAAAATACTGAACCATATTCAGAAAATTTTCCAACCCAATCTCTTTAATAAATCCTCTCACTTTGATTCAATCAATCTTTTTCAAATTAATCTCAAAAATTCCCAATTTTCCATAAAGAGGTAGAGGGATGTCTTAGGAATCCAACGCTTCAAAAATCAAGTCAATCAGATGTCAGACGGAAAAGATATAAGCAAAAGAATGAAGAGGGTCGGATTAGGGTTGGGTCAAACCGGGTCGGGTCGGGTCGGACCTGGTCGGGTTGGTCGCCCTCACGACCCAGTCGCGACGCGAGATGTGGCAAAAAAACACGATCTCACAATTGCGAGACGCGCCAAAATTGTCGCGACCGCGAGGCATGTGCAAGTGTGCCGCGTCGCGAGGGTGACGTGGTCGCACTCGCGAGCGCGTGGGAAAAACTTCAAAAATTTTTAATAAATATATAAATAAAACAGAAATTTCCAAAATTCACAACTCTTGATTCCGAACTCCAAATTTGACAAATTTGGTATCAATAGAAAGCTCAAAGGAAGCTCTACAACTTCCATGAAGAATTTAAAAATCAATTCCGTCTCTAAAGCGGTCAAAAATCCACTCGAAGTTTCTGTCCAAAAATACTCTTCCCAAACAGTAATAACAACTTGTAAAAATCATAACTTCCTATTCCATGGTCCAAAAATTCCACACTTTACATCAATGGAAAGATCAAAACCTAATCTAAAACTTTTATGAAGAACTTAAAAGCAATTTCTGCCTCTATAAGGGTCAAAATTCCAATCAAAGGTACTGCCTACTTAAATGTCATCTTGAACAGTAACATAATTTCTAAAATTCATAACTCTCATCCCATTGTCCAAAATTCTATAATTTATATCAATGTAAAAATCAAAACAAAATCTTCAACTTTCATGAAGCACTTAAAGGCAATTTCAACCTCTAACTAGGTCAATTTTTCAATCAAAGTTTCTGCCCTGTTAAAAATCACCTAAACAATATCCAACCTTCCAAATTTCATATCTTCCAATTTCGATACTCAAAAATAACATATTATACATCATTGTAAAGATCAAAACCTAAAATACAATCTTCAAGAAGACCGTTTGGTCAAATTCTAACTCTATGATGGACAAAACTTCACTCAAAGTTTCTGCCCACAAATTTCATTTTGACAGCATGTCCCCTAATTTTCAACCATCCATATTCATCAAATACCCACAACAATGACAGCACCTACACAAAAAAACTTCAGTCATCTATCCTCCAATTCCCACATCCAAATACAATGCACAATACCTCATCTTTTTATCAAACATATGCAAAACACAAGGAAACTCAAACGACTTTCATTTCATCAAATGCTCATAAATTCATTTATACTTTTCATTCATTACAAAGAATTATACCATATTTCCTCATTTAATTTTATTTTATAATTTCAAATTTTCAAGAAAAGTTCGGGGTCCAACATTGATCTTCTTTTATGCTTGACTTGATCTTCATTTTGAAGGTTCTAAACTTCATCTTCCTTTTATCAACTTCAAGAAGTATCTTCTCAAATTATGTATGGTTTTATCTTGTTATTATATAGCTTCTCATCAATGTAAAAAACTCATTAGTAGGATTTGTGATTGTTATCATTAAACCATTGATTGGAACTTCCTTTAGTTTACAAATTATCCCTTTTTCATGATGAAAAAATATTTATGATATTAGAGAGCAGTAATAATATTAAGCATATATACAAATATCTATACTAAGATAATGATTAGTTCCCACTTAATTCACACATGAAACATAATTCAATGTCAAAAATAACATAATTCAATGTGAAAAATAATAGGGACATTCAATATAAAGTAAATGAAGTATCAGTAAGAAAAAGAGAATTTCAATATCATATAAAAGAAATATCCACATATAAAATAAAATTTAAAAGTTACCTCTTTAGAAAATTCACACTTCTCTTGAATCTATTATCACTACATTGCTCACCCCATTTTAAAACCATAAAAAATCAATTAGTTGGAGGAGGAAAGTGGTAATTAATAAAATGATATGGGTTAGCATGACAATATATTATGATGTCTCTGAAGGAGTCAAGTTTACCTAATAGTATAGTGAGTTGATACTCAATAGTTATTCGACGAACATCAGATAGAGACCAATGATATGGTCAAAGGGAGTAGCCTCACCATTTACAAGTAACTCATTGGTATGACTTAGTAGAGGATTAATAGAGCCAATTCCATATGAAGGAGCCTCATGTACTATTGAAGGCTACTATGGTTAGAGGTAGTGAGTTGATACTTAATAGCTGTTAGACAAGCATTAGATAGAGACCAATGATATAGTTAAGAGGTAGTAGCCTAATCATCTGCAAGTAGGTCATAGTATGACTCAGTAGAGGATTATCATAGCCAATGCCATATGGAGAAGCCTCATGTACTATTGAAGGCTACTACAGTTAAAGCTGTATTGCTAGTGTGGGTGAGCCATTTGACTATCAATTAAATAGTAATTCATATGATGAAGATTGTTAGAGTAAGAAAAGAAATCAAAATCAATGTAATCACTAGTAGAAGGAATGTGAAAATGCTAGAAGATGAGGCAAGTATTAGGCCATAACGAATGTTTTGCTTCTTTTTCATGTTTGGATGGAAATTCACTACATTAAGCAAAATAGAGAGAGCAAGATTAATGGTTTCTCCTAACATAAGTGTAGAGAGGAATCAAAGGTTATTATGGCTCGGAAATGTAAAATGACCACCAACAGAAACAAAATCAAACTTATTAAAAAGATGATGAAATTGAAGAACGTCATTGAGGTTATAAACATCTTTGGGTTTTGTAATGACCTTTATACTATTGCCTAGCTCAAAGATAATTTTTACTCTGTTAGTCATAGATTAAGGTCACATTTTATGTTAAGTACAAAAAATATAGTAGGCAAGATTTTTGGGAATACAGATTCCTATTATCTCAATTATAAGATCATAAGTGAGATGAATACTGACTCCATATATTCATCTCAAGTGATTTTTGGGGATGACTCTTGAGTCTTCCAAATCCTATAAGGAGTGAGGTTAGCTCTACCTCAAGTCACTATTTTAGACACAAAATTATGGTTCTCTTTAGTTCTCACCATAGGGTTAGATGAGGACAAAGGATAAATATTATAGGGATAGATAAGAAAAGTTCAAAGAGGGTATAAGAACTAATGATGTATGGTCATCCGCAGGAAAGACACTTCTATAAATTCAATTACACCAACGTCAGATAGATAAGAAAGGTTTAAAGAGGGTATAAGTACTAATGGTGTATGGTCATCCGTAGGAAAAATAACTTCCATAAATTCGATTAAACCAATGTCAATTCTCTAAACATCGCAACAAGTAAGACGCATCATGAATTATGAAGTGTGCAAAGTTGATAACTAGTCAAAATCATAGTAGTTTGAAGAAGTAAAAATAAGACAAAAAAAATATGATTTGAAAAGTACATTCATATAAAAGCAAGATGGTTTCAATGTTATGAGAAAGAACCATAAGTAAAAGAAATCCTAATTTCTTTATAGATGTCAAAGTTAATATCTTTTAATGGAATATGAATTGAATTTTTTTCTATAAAATTGAACATTGAAAAAGCTCAAAAACATCTTTTGATTGAATTAGTAGATCATCAAATTCACAACATATTGCAAAAATTTGTGTAAGGTCAAAAATTCCTAACTTTTATTAAGCAAAGCACCAAAAACTCAAATTTAATAAGATTGAATACATCTGATGTAATTGAGGGTTGAAAATATGAAATTTACCCTTCATTTTTACTAGTAAACCACCAATGTGAAAGAATACCTAAAATATGTAGGAATTGAAGAATCCTGAATTTGAAACTCTAACTCACCTAGATCTCAGTTGGATTCAATATAATGAAAATTTCATGAAATCAAAACATAAATATATTTAAAATTATGTAAACAACAAAAAATAATCAATAATTAGAGAGATAAAATTAGAAATGAGGATGTATAGTAAGAAAGCTTTTCCAGTCCTCTTCATCCATCCTACTCTATTTCATTTCTACCTCACCACTCCTTCCTTCCTCCCTTAATTCTGAGGGTTCTACTCTCCTTATTTTTCACTCGTTCTCCTTCATAGCTTTGACTGATAGTAGTGTACATCTACCTTTGTTAATATAAGGGTACAATTGGAATTTTATTTTTCTTTTACATCTACCTTTTCTTTTTTGGGAACCAATCTTTTGAAACAACTTTCCTCAAGTTTTTTTTTCTCTACATAGTTATGCATAGACAGACTGTAGACATTATGTAACACCATTTATATGAATTTCCTCATCTGCATTTAAAAGCCTGCCCCCTTTCCTCAACACCAAGCTTGGTACCCTTTACATTAACCTGATTTAGCTTCATTTGAACCCTCTTAAGACCAAGCCTTAAAACAAATCCTTCCACTTGATGGGTCCCAAAAATATGTTTCATGGAAATATTTCATAAGAGAACCATCTCACTCAAAGATACCCTTTCAATTGCCTACAGTAAAGGATGACATAGTGATTGTCTCTCCCTTGGATGTTCTTAAATAAAGTGTGAGCTCCTAGTTAACCATGATAGTTGGTTTTTTCATATGAGGAAAAGGCTAGATTTTCCTTTAGTTAGGTAAAGGTACTTATAAACAGTGGAACTCTTGTGGTCTATAAGAGATTATGCTAAATAAAAACTCATTATTTTTACTTAAATTCGCTAATAAAAGCGCGGCATAGGAAATTAATGAGGGAGGCCCTTGGCATATAAATCATGGTCCTATTTTCTTTCAAATATGGAAATCAGGCAATAGATTAGAGGACTTCCATCAGAAGCAAGTGCCATTATGAGCAAATTTCTGTAACATCCTCTTGAATACTGAACAAGTGGCTCAAGTTCTCATAAGATCTACATAAGTAAACCGTTGTGCATGGATATGGCAACATCAACAAGGTGGAGGATTGGGTATGCATACATTTATGTTGGAATACACATAAAGCAGGAGCTCTTAGAAGAAATCCCACCTCTCAAGCTAAGGGGAAAATGATCAACTCATTAAAAACACAATGAAAGTTTCCTACCAATGATGCTTACAACCTAACAAGGAAAAATAAGGTGTCTAATGTGAAAGATTTCACTAGAGACAATTTTGAAGAATTGATTGTGCCATGGAAAAACGAGGAGATACAAATGATTAACTAGGATAAGACTGCAATGCGTTAGACCTGTTAGTTTATAAGCAGTTCATCCAGCCTTAAATAAGCAAACTGATGTTCCTTAACTAAATAGGGATTTAAGTTCCCCAACCAAGCGACCACTAAAGAGGGAGAATTAGAGAATTGAAGATACAGGGGAAAAATCAAAAAAAGGTTCAAGCCCTTAAGTTAGAAATTGGGGTCATTCAAGGGGGAGAATTCTATGTAATTCTACTTCTTACCGAAGCCTCAATAGGACTTTATCATAGTTGAAAGATGTAAGTTGAGTTAAAAATATAAGAAAATTTAATTATTAAATAACGTAAATTTCCCAAGAAAGTAAGGGGGTTAAATGACTTAAAGAAGCAACTTTTGGTAGCTGACTATATAAACAAAAATAAATTGTTGATGTTTGGGCTATTGGAGATAAATTTAAAGTCTCTATCCTGTTCAAAACTTAGTTTCCTAACAAATACGTGGAGCTTGATCATAAACCATTCTCATCACCATATATGATGCATTCTAGTGGCTTTCAACCCTATAATGGTGGATATGAAGGACATAAGAACAATCTGGATTAGCTTTATTTATGCCTTAAACATAGCTTTCTAGAGAGATTCCTTGTGGAAGGAGTTAAAGGAAATTAAAAGAAAGATCTCAAGCATGTGGTTAGTTTTAAGGGATTTTAATTGCTTTAGAATCAGAAGCAAATCTTTGCAATCTAAACCTTTGTAAGGAATTGCTTACCTATATGTCCAAACTTGAGGTAACTGACATAAAATAGGTTGGCTGCCATTTCATATGGAGCAATAGGCAACAATAACCATAGAACATTTAAAGGAAACTAGATAGTGTGCTAGGAATGTAGATTGGAAATATAGATGGGTATGATTTGCTCATATTTAATAAAAAGCTTCAATCTTCAAAATATAAGCTTAAGAAACTCAACCAGTTACACCAAATTAGGTCAAAGGAAACTATAAAAGGAACCAAGGAGAAGCTTTAACTTACCTAGAAGGAAGTCTACATAAATTTGGGTGATTCAGACTTAAAATCTTGGAAAAACAAGCCTTGAATAAATATTAAGGCCCTACAAGATTACAATTCCACAATAACTTAGAAATCTAGAATGATTGGTTAAGGTGTAGTGACTCAAAAAATAATTTTTACAAATTCTTTCTTATAAGAATAACAATAATAGCATCTTCATACCCAAAACTAAAAATATAAGTAGAAGTGAAGAGCCAAAGGGACCTTTTGATCCATGCTAAAGATTATTTACAAAATATTCTTAGACCTCCACTTTAATAATTGAAATAGTGGGAATGAATTAGCTATTCCTATATCAAATACCCCTTCATCAAAGATAGATACTAACCAAAATAGTCATATATAAGGAAATAGGAGGTGTTGTTTTCAATATTAATCCTTATAAATCCTCATAAGCTAAAGGATTTAATAATTTTTATTGTAAAGCATGGAGATGCATAAAGAAGGATGTATTTGAAGTGGTGAAGGAGTTCTTTGTCATCTCAAAATTTTTGAGGATATAGAATAGGACACTTGTTTAGTTCCACAGACAAACTTGGCTTTGTTTTATAAAGGATTACAGGCACATTGCGTGTTGCAACCTATTCTATAAGATCATTTCCAAAATCTTGGTAAACATGTTAAAGCTGATCTTACTTGACATTATCAATCACGTCCAAGCAACCTTCATCTAAGGTAGATGTATTGGAGACAACATATTTCTCACCTAAGAGCTATTGAAGCGCTACCGTGTAAAAGGTTCAAGTAAAAATTATATGTTGGAAATATATATATAAAGGTTCACGTAAGAATTATATGTTGGATATATATATATATATACATCTGTGTGTGTGTGTGTGTGTGTGTGTGTGTATACACACACACAGAAGGCATTTGACACATTACAATGGAGCTTCATCCTTAAATTTTTAAAAGATATTGGGTTCTCAAATAAGTTTGTAGAATGGATTAGCTAGTGCATCGATACACCAAGCTTTAAGGTTGTATTTGATGGAGAAACTTTAAAACTATTTCAAGAACAAGTGGTATTCGAAGAGGGGATCCTTTGTCCCAATATCTTGTTACAATATACTTGGAGTGCTTATCAAGTATTCTTAATAGGAACATTAGTAGGGAATGTGGCTTTAAGTTTAATAAGAAAGGCATAACTCTACACTTCACTCACCTCACTTTCGTGTATGATGTTCTATTGTTCTATATAGCTAATAGGTTCTCCATTCTATCATAATACAATCACTAAAGAATTTTAGTTCACTTTTGAGCCTCACAATAAATAAGGAGAAAGGCTTCCTTATTGCCCTAAAAGATTGTGAGCTTGATCAATAAGATTGGGAGGTGCTAGGAATCAGTGCAAACCTTTTTTTCCCTTTGTATACCTCAGGGTGCTTATATTATCAAAGAAAATCATATACCTAAATTGCTAAGAACTCTTTGATAAAATCAAGAGAAGTGTGAACTCATCGTCATTCAGATGCCACTTATTTATAGGGAGGCTTTAGCTTGTAAATTTTATGCTAAGACCTTTTGGTCCTCTCACCCTGTATTGCTAAAGAAGCTAACTAAAGAATTTGTTAAGAAAATTACCTTTGGAAAAGAGGCTTAAATTATAAATAAAAAGTGAAAGTTAATTGGAAAAGAGCCTATTTACCTTTAAAAGAAGGTGAGCTTGTCATTTTATCACTTTAGCTAGTAAACAAAGCTATTATAGCAAAACACATAAGGAGAATATTAACTAAAAAGGACTCTTTGCGGGTGAAGTGGGTTCATGTGTTCTATCTATTGGGAAGAATTATAAGGAGAATCAATGCAAGGTTAGACGTGGTTTAAATCTTGAAAACTCCAGACTTCATCTAACAATCCATACAAGTGAAAGTTGGAAATGGATTAGATACATCCTATTAGAGCACTATATTTACACCCTAACCTCAAATCTTTGAGGTTCTTAACGAGTGTAGTAGTGAGTTGCTTGATTACCATTGTAAGATAAAATTATACTAGTAGAGTTTCAGGCATCCTATATATTTGGTTCCCTCCCAATAACCATGAGCTCCTGAGAAGGGACTTAGTATAGTGGATAAAGCATAATTTTAGTATATTCAAGAAAAATCCTATAGAGAATCATTAAGGTCACTAACTCTTACTATTCATTGCTACTAATTAGTATGGAGCAACATGATATTACCTAAAGTATCGTTTGTATTATGGCTTATGGTTTAGAATAGGATATTAACTTTTAATAGGCTCTTCAACACCAATCCAAACTTGGTTTCCCAAAAATTTGGGTTATGCTTGATATGTCAAGAATTAATAAATCATTTATTTTTAATTGTGTTTTCTCTAGGAAAATAAGGTGAGATACACTTAATAGATGTGAAACTACATGTCCGAAATGGTTTGAGGTGGTGGCTTGGATCAATAACCTACCTAGCTTAAAAAGGGATGTAGCTAAACTACTTTAAATAGCTTTGGTTTGGTGGTTTAGAATCTTTAGAGGGAAAGGGACAATAAAATCTTCAAAGAGGAAAGGTATGAAATAAAGGACTTCCATCTTGGAAATATACAAACAATTCAGGAAATGCTAACGGTTAAAGAGAAAAAATTAAAGCTCTAAGGAAAATCTTGTTTAATTGGTTTTTTCAAACTTTAACATGTTTGGACTTAAAGGTTCTAAGTCTAGCAAAATTACATAGTCAGCTCATATTGGTTTATCTGTATACTTGTATCAGTTAGAATTCTTGTACACAAATGTTCACTTTTTTTAGGCTAATGCCTATATCAATATAATTATTTTATTTTAAAAATCAATAATTGGAAGAGAGATTCAGGGATTTTTAAAAATCCCCAAAATAGAGAGATTAAGGTTTAACCTAAACAAAATATGATGAATTAGAGTTGAATGAAAATTAATCTTGACCTTGTGGGTGTAAGAGAGCTTATTGGTGTTAAATAATTCACTTAGGGCTCACTAGAGAAGGAGGAGGGACAATAAATATTATTTGAACTTCATATGAGAAAGATGGAAAATACACTTCTTAAAGGAGCTTCAATGAGTTTGGATGTAATGGAGATGAAAAACAATTAAAATGGGTAAGGTACATAACTCAAGTGTGGAGGAAAGGCAAGATTATGGTGGATTTACATAGGGAAGGAGGAAGACTAATAATAAAATGAATAAGATAAAAGCTGAAAAAATTGAGATTTTATTTTAAGGACCCAATATATTTGGTTGATCATTCAATAATATTAATCAACTAATGCCTAAAGTTGGTCGGCTAATGTAATTGATTAAACATTATCCAATATCACTAGAAGAGCTAATTTCTAAAAAATGGGTTTATTGGTTAACTATTGAGTGTTATTTGTTAACCAAAGTTGGTTGTTGATCAACCAATATAATCAACCAACCTCTTTACGATCTCACTAGAAAGAGAAAAAAGTCTTAGATGATTGATATTGATTAAACACAAGAGCACATCGGTGACCAATACGCCTAAGTAGTTCCAAAAGTATGACCAAACTACAATCAAACTCACCCGAAAGGAAGGAGTGGTGATTTTTTTAGGTCATTGGTCGACCATACTAAGATATTTATCGACTAGTACGTCTTAATAACTTGAAAACCAATGTTAAAACTTAAATTAAAAAATTAAGGTACATAATAAATCAAAATAATACTAATCATGGATAATTAGAAACATCAAAAGAGTCATTCTTCATATAGAGTTTCCATAAATTATGTCTAATTCTCTTTTAATTATGCAAAATATATCCTTATTCATGGGTCTAGTGAAAACATAGCTAATTGATTTTCTGTATCCGTAAATTCTAACTTAATATCCTTATTTTATGTATGATCTCTAGTAAAATGATCTTTAGTAAAATGATCTTTAGTTTTTATATTCTTAGTTAAAGAGTTTTCAACGGGGTTTTTTGTGAGGCTAATGACACTAGTATTATCATACCTAATTGGTCTCTTTGTATGGTCCATGCTATAGTCCCTCTGTTATTGCTTAAGCAACAAATTATGCACCAAAACTACCAGTTGCAACATATTTGACTTTTGTGGTTGATAAAACAAGTATGTTTTATTTTTAACTAAACTATGAAACTAATTCATTTAATAGGAATTGAAAAGTACTATATCTACTCTTTCTATACAAAAATATTATTGATATAATCTACATCTAAATAACCAATCAAGGAAAAATATATTTACGATAAGAAAGTGTTAATGAAATTATACCATATAAATATCTTAAAATGCAATTAATGGTTAGAGTGGGAAACCTTAGGATTGATTGAAATCTGGGATAGAAGCATACACTAAATGTAATATTAAACCCATTTGAGGTAAGATAAACTAAATTACCAATCATATCTTGATAGAGATTTACATAAAATGATTTACCTTCTTCATCCTTATTCAACTTTGTTATTATCCTTATATGTAACCCTAATGGCTTGGCTTGATCCATTATGGAGCATTCCAATAGTTCTTTGGACTATTTTCCTTGATTAATAAAAATAACATCCTTTACTTTCTTGATTTTAAGTCTAAGAAAGAAGTTGAGCTCTCCCATCATGCTCATTTGAAATTCCCTACTCATACATTTAGAAATTTTTTTGTACATGCTTTCAATAGTGACACCAAAGATAATGTCATTAATATAATTTAATAATTAAAATGTTGTGTTTATGCTTTTTAATAAAAAATGTAGAATCAAAATTTCCTTTAGAATACTCATTTTCTAAAATAAATACACTTAACATATCATACCAAGCTCTACAAACTTTTTTCAAATCATACAAGGTATTAAAGAGTTTGTAAACATGGTTAATTATATCATGATTTTCAAAGTTGAGAGGTTGATCAACATAAAATTCTTAAATAAAATCATTTTATAAGGTTCTTTTAACATACATTTAAAACAAATTGAAGTTCATATAGGATATAAATGTAAGTAATAACCTAATAGATTCTAATTTAGCTACTAATAAAAAAGTGACCTCAAAGTCTATGACCTCATATTGATTATACCCTTTCACCACCAATCTATTGATTATACCCTTTTACCATCAATCTATCTTTATTTTTTTACAATGGTATATGGTTTTTCTAATTTGTTTTTAAAAACCCACATTGAACCTACAATTTGGTGATTTCTAGGTCACGTAATAAATTTCATACCTTGCTTCTCTTAAATTGGTTTAACTCTTCATTCATAGTAAGAACCCAACTTTCATTAATAAGAGTTTTTTTTAATAATCTTAGGTTCAATTTAAGAAATGAAAGCAAGATGAGATAAGTCTCTAAGATGATATATACTAATTAAACCTTGTTGAATATTACCCATAATTTGTTATAGAGGATGATTCTACTTGAATTTCTAATCATTTAGATGTTCCTTATTCTTATTATCTCCTTAACTTGTTTTGGAAAAGTGTTTATGTAAGTGGTGTTAATGATTGCCATTATTTTATTCAAGGACTAACTTCTCTAAATCCTTAGATATACTTACTTTGTCATCTTAAAGATTTTTCTTAGATATAATAGGGTTAGATTTAACATATATAGACTAATCGATGATAAGATTCTTTTTATTAAACACCTTATATGCTTTGCTAATTTTGGAATAGCCAAAAAAGACATTCATTCTCTTCGGAATCAAACTTCACCAAGTTATATTTAGTATTTAAAATTTAGCACTTATAACTAAAAACATTGAAATAACTAATTTTGGCCTTATATCATACCATATATCATAAGGAATTTTATCTAAAATTTGTATTATTTAGACTCTATTAGAGATGTGACATGCAATAGCTATGACTTCTACCAAAAATGCTTAAGAAGTTTATACTCATTTATTATAGTCCTAGCCATTTCTTACAATTTCCTAGTCTTTATCTCAACAAATCCTTTTTTTTAAGGGTATTTGTAGTATAAAAGTTGTGAAACATACCATTATCTTTATAAAAGGCATTAGTTCTTATAGTCACTCGTAATAAATGCACTAAAGAGGTATTTTATATTTTGAAATCTCTTTACAAATTTGAGAAATATCGCATAACATTTGTCTTTGTTAGCTAAAAATAAGATTGATATAAATCTACTAAAGTCATCAATTATGACAAAAGCATAAAATTTACCACCTAGACTTGCATCTCTAGTTATGCCAAACAAATCCATATGAAGTAATTACAAAAGTTTAATGGAAATTACCAACTTTTTTCTTTTGAATAAGCTCTTGGTTTATTTCCCCATTTGGCAAGCTCTACAAGTCTTTTGTTTCTCAAATTTGACCCTTGGAAGTTCATTGAAATGTTTCTTAGAGTTAAGATTGGAGATGAGGTCCTTACTTATATGTCTAAGCCTCCTATACCAAATCCATACATCTTTACTAAAAGACATTAGGCACTTTATATTTTGCTTTAAGAAATAATCAAGATAAATTGTGTGTATATAAGTGTGTATGTGTGAGTGTGTGTTTGCTTTTTTTTTTAAATAAAACAAATGCAATGGTATTGTTAACTAATCTAGACGCAATGCATGATCTTCCCTTAAAACATACTTTATAGCCTTTTTCACATAATTACTCCACATTTAACAACTTATGCTTTAATCTATCAACTAAAAGTAAATCATCAATGATATTATGATCTTCCTTACCATCTTTGCCAATGCTGATTATCTTACCCTTGTCATTGTCATAAATAGTCATATACTTTGAGCTTCCACTACCCATGTAACATATGTTCTTCCTTTTCTTAAAGAATTACAAAACAACCCAATTGAAGTATTTTAGGTGCCTAAATAAGCTTAAGTCCTTAGTTGGTAGTCTCCTTTTTTTAAAAAAATCTACTTTCTTGAGGGTTTACTCATTAAACTTTCTTTTATGAAGCAAAATTTATCAATGTGTCCTTATTTACCATAAAAGAAACGTATCATATCATATGATTAATGTGGGTTGATGGTGATGATGAACTTTACGATTTTGATCCATGAATGTGTTCCTTATTATTTTATATGTATACGAGTGATGGGGATTTCTCCTTTGGATAAATGAATTAAATGTTATTTTTAGGTAATAAAGAGAACTAGCCTATCGTATATACGAGGCATGCTTCTTTGATTGTATTAATGCTTATGAGGACTATAAACAAATGTAAAGATCTTATACTTAGTATAAGACTTAATGAAGTATGATTAAGATTACAACTGTCATATGTTTTGAATAGAAGTTTTGCCTATTATTTCCTTAATAGTGTTCAGTTCTAATTCTAGATTATGAGCTATATATGAAAGTATGAGGTTTACACTTAGGATAAGCCCTGGTGGATGTCGCTTATGCATATATTTTATGTGTAACCTTAGATGTGTATGTGACCGCGCATCGTTACGCTAGTCAAAATAAAATAACTAGACTACTACTATAACAGTGGCAAGTCTAGGTCGATTTCACAGAGAGTGTGTTTAAATTTTATGGAATGAAATTAACCGGTGTTTAGGAAAAAGGGGGTTTTGGATTTTTTAAAAGAAGAAAATAAAATAAAACTAACTAATAAAAACAAATTAAAGAAAACATGCAAAAATTGATAAAAGTGGGGAATTCGGTAGGGACCCGGTTCTTTGGTTCAATCTCGACCTACACCCTGACTAACCATATTTTATTAATTTGTTGTTCTTTAACCTCTCCTAGCAATTATTAATCGTGGGTTAACAATTAGCCCAGTTTTTCCTTAGGTTTTGTTTAATCAAGATATGATCGTTAATTAAACCTAACCACCGAACAACCTAGGATACGATCTCTAGATTTAATTAGGCAGTAGCATTATGAATTAGGAAAATCGATTAATCAAGGCAACAACCACATACGATGCGTCATTTAACCTAGGTCATGTTATCCCTAATGATTACGAATCATTAGATGCTACACATGAATTTCAACATAACAATTTCGGATTGTATCGAAATTTTAGCAACAAGTTTGAAATTAATGATTCAATGAACACATTAAAATCATCAACTCACAATACCTAACAGGTTCATACACAAATAATCGAATAATAATGAAAATTCGATTATCCATAACTAATACCTAAATCAATTAAAATAGGATAACACAATCAATTCCTAATGAGAGAAGGAAACAACAAAATAATAAAATTACTTACCCCTGGTCATCAGTGTTGATGTCACCTCCAAACTGGTGTCGGGATGCCTAGCCCTTCATGAGTCTTTCCCGAAAAAATGCTTTAGCCCCCATCCAATGTCCCTACTTAAATACCCCTTCGGTGCTCCTTTTAGGCTGCCCTCTCACTGTACAACCTCTCTTCTTCTGTGTTGGAGCTTCTCCTCGTCTGCTTCGCCAAGATGTAGCCACGCCAGCGCTAGCAAGTCGAGCCGCACTTCTACTTCACTCACACCTGCTGCGCCCAACTGCTGCCGCAACTCTCCATTGTTCCTTCCCCACTGTAGCTGATTGATTAGACAAATAAGGGTCACAACCCCTTTTAAATCCTCCTCCTACGCTCCTATTTTAAATCCTCTGCTTGTCTCCTGTGTTTTTTAGTAAAACGTTGCGTGTATACTATTGCTATGTGATGTGACAAATAAACTTTGCCAACCCCTAAAACCTTTCATGCCAGCCCTCTTACTGCTTCCTTTAGCGTTGCGTTTAACGTAGCTGTCTGAGTTTCACGCAGGATGCCTGCGTGAAACGCAGCTGTTGCTGTTTAAGCTTCTCCTTGAAAACGTTGGTCCTCCACGCTGCCATTTCATGTCATCTTTTCTTTTCTTTTTTTACTTGCATTTAAATTTTTCTTCTTCTTTGCCTTCCATTTTTTATCTTTTAATTTTCTTTGTCTCACTCCATGAAAACAAGTGAGTATTGATCTTCAAAAAATGTCCCAAATGGGGTGCCTTTGACTCACTTTAATTTCTTTGCTTCCAAATTGTACCTAAAATCACATATGAATTAAAGTGAGTAAATTAAGCATTTTTGTATCATTAATCGCTAAGTGTAAATAATTAAATATATCAACAATTAAACACATATCAATTTCCCC
>JANIJH010550466.1:0-15524 GCA_024520975.1 Erythroxylum areolatum
ACTGTCTTGTTCCTCACTGTAGCTTTGTGTCTACTGTTCGTTGATGTGACCAATAAAGGTCACCATCAACTAAAACATTGCTCTCCACTCTTTGCTTTCTCTCTGTGTTTTTGCTTGTTCTCTTCTGCCGGCACTGTGCTTCTTAATACTGTGCAAATCCCCAGACAATTAAACATTGCCTCACTTTAAAACCCTTGGCTGCTCCTGTGTGCCTGCTTTAGCATTTTTAGGTGAAACGTTGCGTCTCTACTCCTGCCTTCTTGCGTATACCTACTGCCTTCTAAAACGCATAACATGTGCGGTACTCTGAAAAATCCGTGCTGAAACCTCTCTAGCACTGTCGTATGCGTGTGTTGTCCATTTACTGTGCGTTTTTAATAAAACACACAGCATCCTCGCGTCCTGTTGCGTTTAACGCTTGCTTTGCGTGCTTCTGCTAATTTAATTTTTGCTCCTCTCTTTGTGGTTGACGCTACTGTGTCATTTTTGCTTTCTTTTTTTTCTTCTTGCTCCATGAAGACAAGAAAAAATAATTCTTCAAAAAATGACCTAACTTTAATGCTTTCGACCCACTTTAATTTCTTTACTCCCAAATTTTACCTAAAATCATAAATGAATTAAAGTGAGTATCTTAAGCATTTTTATGTCAATAATCACTAAGTGTAAATGATTAAAAATATCAACAATTAAATACATATCAATTGTATTCCTCAATATTCTAACCCCTAACATTGGTTACATAAGCAATATACAACCCTCCGATAGCAAAAGAGAGTTATAGTTGTTGACCCAATAACGGAGATGCAATCTAAGATTAACAACTTGACTTGAAAGCTGAATAATATGAAAGCCTCCTCTTCAACGACTATTAAAGCAATTTAGTAGAGATGTGGACAAGACAACCATGATACCATCAACTGCTTTATAATGCAAAATAACGAGCCATAGTAGCTTAATTACATAGAAGCACAGTTTGGTCAAGGAGGAGGGAACAATCCTTGCTCAAGCACACAAAATCTAGGATGGAAGAACCACCAAAACTTCTCCTGGTTAAACAATGCAGGAGGTCAATTCTGAACTCAAGGGTCACTAGATTTCTAACAAGAAAAGCCCAATTCTAGGGATGCTAAGTTAGACAAAATCTTGGAAAAGGTTAAGAGCATAGAGGACTCATTGGAAGGACCATTTGAATAAGTTAAAAAGAACTACGCCTCATCCATCCATAATTTAGAGGTTCAAATGAGCCAATTGGTAGATGCATTATTAACACGAAGTGTGGGAGGTCTTCTGAGCAACATTGAGACAAATTCGAAGGAAATTATAATGGTAATCACTAAGACCATTTAGGAGAAATCAACCAAGTTAAAGAGGAAAGGGAAGACCAAAAGTGCAGAGAATCATGGAATATTAGCCTCCAATTCCATTCCCTATCCTAACGCAAAGGAAATCAAAGGAAGCATAATTAAATGAAGTTATTAGTATAATAGAGCAATTGAAAATGTGACTCGCTCTTACGAAATCGATAAAAGAGAAATTGGTAAACAAAGGTTTCCTGAAGAAGTTGGAGAGTGAAATAGTAACCAAGGAGAACTCCAATAAAGTGGCAACACTACCACAGAAGCAAGAATATATAGGAGATTTTTACATTCCATGAACTATTAATAGTGTCAACATGGATAAGGCTTTTGCAGACTTAGGATCTGGTATACTTATGATGCCTTACACTCTATAAAAAATGATGGAGTAGGTGAAATAATGCCCATCAGGATATGTGTGCAGATGGCTAATAGATTAATCCATCATACTAAAGGTGTAGTTAAGGATGTTCTTGTTAAGGTTGATAAGTTCACCTTTCCCATGGACTTCATCATATTAATCATTGAGGAAGATTTGGAGACATCCATTATCCTTGGATGACCATTTTTAGCCACCACTCAATCTCATATAGATGTCAATGGTGGTGAATTAACTCTAAGAGTGGGGGAAGAGAAGGTGTCATTTAAAGTGTCTAATGGAAAAAGGAATTCTCTCAAATTTGTAGATGTTATCAAGAGAAATGAGTCATGTGAAAAGGTTAAGTAGAGTCATACTGACAAGGGTTTATTAGAACAACCACAAATTCAAAAGAATGATTGAAAGAAAAAATGAGAAAGAAAGGTGGTAGAAAGCACAGTTTGGTAGCTCACTTACAATTCATGAAATCTATAGTAGTGTTACCATTACATGACCCATTTGAACCACCATAAGCATAAGAGGTATGCTAAGCTATAAATGAAACACTGCATGGGAGGCAACCCATGATTTTTAACTTTTGTGTTTCATCTTTCATATTAGATTAAGTTTCCAATTATATTTTTGCATGTTTTTGATACAAGTTGAACATATTGAAGAAATCAAACTTAAGTGCAACTTGTGTTTTCTTTGTCTTTCTCTTTTTTACAATGGATGGGAATGGTGTGGAAGGCAAAACAATGAGGTGATGGTGAAAAATATAAGATAGGGAAGCAATTTAGGAGTGACATAAAGAAAAAATAAAAAGGGAAAGAAGTGTGGAAATTTCTAGTGTCATAATCGTGATTTATTGACCACGATTGTGACCCTGTTTTAAACTCTCTGTCACAATGGGCAAAACAAGAACACACATTTTTCAAACCCCTTTTCTTAATTTTATGCCTCCTTTCTCCTCCCTAACCTATATATTCACCCTTACCCTTACTTTTCTCACCCACACCACTCTTTCCACTCTCTCTGTAACAAAGAAACTCTCAAATCCTCTCACTTCTCTATACAAAGTTTGATGTGTTAGATAAATTAGGCTTAAGAGAAAAGGTTGGAGACCTAGGTAGGAGAATTTGATGGGAAAAATTATTGCACTTCAGCTTCATAATTTATGAAGAACTTACCCTCAAATTATTTTCCTCCCTCTAATTTGAGCCCAGTGATAGTGGTAGATTGCATAATATTTTAGTGGATGGTTTAGTATTTTTTAATTGTTAAATTGAATAATTAGTACATGTTTAGGTTAGGATTGTATTGTTTAGTTAGTGTTTTGAGTGTTTTATAGATTAGAGTATGCCAATGAGCTTAAATTTTGTGTGTTTAAGGTGTCTTGACGTGTTTATTAGTGTTTTAGATCAATTATCCAATAAAGAAGGAGAATGGTTTACCCCAAATGGAAAATACTATATAAAGAAAGAGAAATGACCTAAAAAATAGCTCTCTAATTTGCCACTTTTGGGAAACCACCAAAAAAAGAGAAGAAGTAGAGAGAGCAGAGGAAGAAGAGGAGAGAAGAGCCTGCTGCTGCTGCTGCTTTCCCAGGACATCCCAATCCCCTTCCAAAGTGTATTTCCTTCATCTTTTTGTTCTTTTTCTTTGAATGTTAAGATGGATATGAATAAGTTGATGGATTTGATGTTTTAATTTTCTTTGGAGATTTTGACTTAATTTAATGTTAATCTAGTTATTTTTGTTTTTAATCATTTAGGTGTTGTGATTAATTACTGTAACTTCATGCTTAGGTAAAAATTGAGAGAGTGAATCGAATGCAAAATGATTTGGTTGGGTTAATGAGAATTAAGCGATTCAATAGACTATGCAGTTAATCAAATTGGTTATTATATGGAGAGAGACTAATTCTCCCTTCGATGGCCCAAAACCAACACCTCATTAACATATAAATGACTAGCTTAGCATTATTGATAGGAAAAATCTCTTGATAATTGTAAATTGCATCGTGTTTTAGGGCAAAGTTTGATACGTGTTTAGCATTTAATTCTATCAGTTAGTATGTGCTTAGGTTAGAATTGTGTTAGTTTGTTAATTATTTGTGTTTTAAGTATTTTATGGGTTAGTAGAAGCTTTTAAGCTTAAATATTATGTTTTTGAGGTACCTTGATGTGTTTGCTTGTGTTTCAAGATCAGTATTGAAGAACTAAGGAGTTTTAGAAGACATTTGGGCCGAAACAACGACCTATGCCATGATCATGAAAGAAGGCTCAAATGTGGGCTACGGTCGCGGCCTACATCGGGCAGATGCGCAGTCACTTATGAACTTCACATTTCTAGGGACCTTTTGGACTTTTCAGACCCTAGAGAGATCCTAGGGCTACCCAAAACATAAAATATTATTAAAGAATATTAAGAGGAGCACAAAGGAGCTTTTTTTCATCAGCCACACTTGAAATCCTAAAGAGAGAATACCTAGATCAGGAGGTTTCCTGACGTCGCTGCCTTTTGTTGTCCATTCTAAATCATTATTTCCTTTTTGTTTCAATTTTATTTATGTGTAAAATATAGATGGGCAATATGATGATAGGATTTGGAATATTAATGGTGTTCCAAACTCTCTTTCAAGATTTTATTTGGATTTAATGATAATTTAGTTGATTGTGTTTATTAGATGAATTTCATGATTTGATTGTGTTCTTGTGTATTTCGGTAATAAACTGAGAGGGTGAACTAAATGAAAAATGATTAAATTAGATTAATGAGAGTTAGGCGATTTAATAGAAATCATGACAAATCATATTGGTAATTATACAGAGAGAGGTCCCGTGTGATGTTTTGATAGTTTATTAGAGTGTTTCAGATCTAGTTAGGGTTTTGGATAATTTGTGAATTAAGAGATTGCAAATTCTGTAATCTCATTAGGGTTTATAATTTAGGGTTTAATGGCTATAACTCAAGAGAGAGTAACCAACCCTAGGATAGTTTAAAACTCACACTCCATTGATAAATAATCGACTAGGATAGCATTAATGACAAATAAAATCTCCTTTCTCATAAATTGGTAAATTTCTTAGGTTGATTTATATTGTGATTACATATTACTCACTTGTTAATACTTTTGTGTTTAAATTATGATTTGATTAGTTGAACTCAATTCCCGTAATAAATTTCGGTTGCATATTTATTTTCAAATTTATAGTTTTTCTGGCATTTGATTTTAAGATTATAGTACTCTCCTTCCTCGTGGGATTGACACCTTTATTACTATGTTACGAACTTTGCACTTATGGAATATTGAGGGTTTATAAGATTAAAACTTACCTCGATCAAGTTTTTGGTGTCGTTGCTGGGGAGATGAAGAATTAGTTAAATTCTTGTAGTTTAAGGTATTTCACTATCTTTTAGGATTGTGGTACCCAATCATAAGAAGGAAAAAAAGTGTAGGAAGTTTGGGTGAAAAGTTGAAAACATATTGATTTGGACATAACAAGGCAGTGATAAAGAGTACAAAAAAATAGATATTAAGAAGACTTAAAAAGAATGATCAAGGAGTATATATATTATGGGGAGTAAAGGAATCTTGCGAATTTCAATGAGCCCCAATTTAGTTGGGGAAAGCATTATCCTTAGATGACCACGTACACTTCAGGGTGGCATAACCACCCAGATTTCTATTGGTCTAACAATGTAAGTACTTGCATGGGATATCAAGAGCTATTA
The DNA here is from genome assembly GCA_024520975.1 of Erythroxylum areolatum. Classification (NCBI taxonomy): domain Eukaryota; kingdom Viridiplantae; phylum Streptophyta; class Magnoliopsida; order Malpighiales; family Erythroxylaceae; genus Erythroxylum; species Erythroxylum areolatum. Next base: position 5,452 of record JANIJH010550466.1, read on the forward strand.
GGATTTTAATAAGATGAGTCCAGTTCATGGGATTCCAAATTGGACAAAATCATAGATAAGCTAACAAAAATGGAAGAGGCTGGAAGAGCAATTTAATCAGGTAACAAAAAATCATGCCTTTTCTATTCACAACCTGGAGATTTAAGTGAGACAACTTTCATGTGAATTTTGTAGGAGAAGTGCGGAAGACTCTCTGAACATTATAGAATTACATCAATGAGAGCAATGTGACGCTATCATACTTAAAAATTAGGAAGAGTAAGAAAAATCAGTGGGAAATCAAATTGAACCCCATCTTATAGAAGACCAAGAGAAGAAGAAAGAGGATGAAGAAAAGAATGATATCCTCCCTATTATTCCCTAGATCTTGATATACCATGTTTGAGCAATGAAAAAGCTTAGGTAGATGTCCATGAAGAGAACCTCATCATTCAGATTAGTGATGACCAAGTGACATTCAATATGAATGATGTATTAAAGAATCTAGAGAAGGGCAACTTATTCAGAAAAATTATTGTGCTCAAATCTTTGAAGGAAAGAGAGGATGAAGAACAGTTGACAACGGACATAAAATTTGAAGAACCTATGACCAAGAAGAGAATAACTCACCCTCTTACTAAGAAAACTACTAGATTCTATGGAAGATTCAAGGATTTTTAATATTCCTTGTTTTGTTAACAGTTCGCTCAAGAAAAGGACATTATTAAGCGTAATTAGTTTCATAATTTTATCAATATTGTCCTTATGATCATTTTGCAATTTGTAGCTTATTTATAGGCTACAAAATTGATGCTGAATGAAAAGGGTGGAAGCAAGCCACTCAATGTTGGTCCCAGCTGAGTTTCTATTGATACAAGGTCAAGTTAATGACCATAAATTAGCACGTTCAGTAGTCATATTTAAATTGTTATGTTTAATTAGATTTGTTTTAAATTTTAAATAAAAGTTTAATGATTTGAAATAATTTAGGATTACTAATTCTCTTACTCTCTTTAAGTAATTCCAAGATAAGACAACTATCTCAATCGTCAAGCGGATTTAGTCTCAACACTTCACCATCATCACCTCCACTACTGTAAGGTTTTGATTCTAACCCTTATCTTTTAAATTCAGTCTTTATTTTTTATTTTATTTTATGTTATTTCCTTCCACGTGTGTTTGTTTGTCTCCTTCTCACATTAAGGACAATGTGTTTTTCAAGTATGAGGAGAGTTGTGTGTTTTATTTTGAGTGTGAATTTTACATATTGTTATGTTAGTGTGTTTAAGTTGCATAATGTGAATTGTGTGAATGTATTGATGGCTTAGATGGAATGAAATCAATTTAATTTTGAACATAATCTATTAGGTTGTGAAGAGTCATTAGCTCACGAAATTAGTGCTCTGGGTTCTTTAGCTAAAATGTGCAAGTTAATTAGGATTTAGTGCTAGTTTATCACCCTAAAAGTTGTCACATTCATTTATAATTTTTGGTCTTTTGACTAAGTAGCTTTGCTAGTAATTTTTCATAAAAACGAGTATCTAAAGTAATAAGGTAAGCAATAAAAAAGAAGAAGAAGAAGGAGGAGAAGAAGAAGAAGAAAAAGTGTTTATAAATTTTAAATAAATAACTACTCTGCTGGCATTTGGGTTATGAATAGAGCTAGTAGCCAGTTAAGAACATGATGTAGTTGAGTAAACGAATCAACAAACATCACAAATGTGTGCCTTCTCAAAGGATATAATGGTGTTCCAAGCAAACAACTTACTAAAAACATGACCTAGTCGAGTAATCAGATCGACATTCATCACCAATGTTTGCCTCCATGTAAAAAGACTAGGTCTATGTCCACAAAAGTAACAAAAAAAAGTTTTCTAATAAAAACTACCAAACTTATACGTAGCTTAACTTTTCATGAAAACATACTTAAGTTTAGTTACAAAGTTTGATTGACCAAATAATTATTAATGTGTATACAATTGAAAGGGCTGAATAAACTTGACATTTAAGTTTTGATTAATATGTATATTTAGTCCAGAGTTCCTAGATGTTGATTCTGCATGTTAATAATTTGGAACAACTTGAATGGTTGTGTTTAGAGTTAAATTTGTTTCATGAAGTTGAAGTCATTGCCTTATTATTGCATTTTGTGCTTAGGATTTGAAATATTGATGATGTTCTAAACTCTCCTTCCATATTTTATTTTGATTTAATGATAATTTAGTTGATTATGTTTATTAGATGAATTTCGTGATTTGATTGCATTCTTGCATAATATCAGTAATAAACTAAGATGGTGAACTAATAAAAAATGATTAAATTGAATTAATAAGAGTTAGGTGATTTAATAGAAACCATGTCAAATCATATTAGCAATTGTGCAGAGAGAGATCCCGTGTGATGTTCCAATAGTTTATTAGAGTGCTTCAAATCTAATTAGAGTTTTGGATAATTTGTGAATTGAGAGATTGCAAATTCCATAATCTAGTTAGGGTTTACAATTTAGGATTTAATGATTATAACTCGAGAGAGAGTAATCAGTTATAGGATAGTCTAGAACTGACACTCCATTGACACATAATCTACTAGGTTTGCATTAATGATAAGTAAAATCCCCTTTCTCATAAATTGATAAATTCCTTAGGTTGATTTCTATTGTGATTACATATTGCTCACTTGTTAATACTTTTGTGTTTAATTTTTGATTTGATTGGTTGAACTCAATTCTTGTAATTAATTTCTATTACATCTTTTATTTTCAGGTTTATAGTTTTTCTAGCCTTAGATTTTAGGATAAGATTACTCTCCTTCCTTATTGGATCAACACCTTTAATACTATGCTACGAAATGTGTACTTGCAGAAAATTGAGGGTTTATAAGATTAAAACTTAACCCGATCATCTCCCTTTCTCATAATTTGTAACTTCTTCTTGTGTGGTTTCTTATTGTGAATTTGGTATAGCTCAATTTAATTTCTTTTCATGTTAACTTGCCTATGACCATTGAGTAACCTAAGGGAATTATGGTTTCGATTTCAGGGTTGATTGTATATGTTAAATTATGAAATTTTGTGTGACATCGGATTACTAGAATCGACCATCGTTGATTAACATGATCGATTCAAACATTAGTGGACCCAATTGATTGGGTTAGATAACTTCAAAGTGCCCACTATAATTTAATTTGTAATCCCAAACAATTGTTGTTACATAAATTCATGTGTCAAATAGTGTTTGATAAAACTGAAACCAACAACTGTTCGATTAAGAAACTATTCATTTTGTGGTGCATGGATAATAACATCCAAGTTTACACATCCACCCACATATTTAACACTCTTATTACTACTCCAAAAAAGAGGAACAATAAGCTTGGCATGGGATACTTGGTTTCAACTATTGTAGACTATTATGTTGTAAATGGTGATGAACTAATTGTTTGCTTTCTTAGTTTCTTAACACTAAATATTTGATTAGAGCTGAGATCTTAGAAGCCCAAGTTATTATACTCCTAGATGTTAGCTCGATGCCACCGTAATAAGGGAAGGAATTAACTAGTGAAGAGTTAGGAGAGGAAGAGACAGCTAGATGGGAGAAGGCACTCAATGCAATTTTAGACACTAAAAAAGCTATTGTAGATAATGCCAAGATGTTGAAGGAGATAGTGAAGGAGCAAAGAAGAAAATGTCGAGACATCCAAAGCATTAAAAAAATACTTACTGCTTAAGGCATGGAGATTCCACCTGTTGTGCCCAAAGTAAGTTCTAAACATACCTAGGCTATGCTACTCGCAAGTATACGTGGTAGTTGTAGTTGACTACCTAAGGTCGTCTCCCACGGAGGTGAAATTGGTCCACTCAAATTAACTTTGAACAAAAATAAAAACAAATGTAATCCTAAACTTTCTATCCCGATTTGTTTAGTGAAGGCTTTAAAGAAAATCACAAAATTAGACTAAAAAGTAAACAAAATTAAATGGAAGCAAAAACAAATATTTTAATCGAAGTGGAAAACTATTGAGAATTAATTTCACTAATTGAATCTTCCATGTATGATTAAGGGGAAATGATTGGGTAGTTATCTTACTAAAATTAACAGTTCAATTTAAAGATCAACTGGAATAATAAAATAAGTCTAACTTTCATATTCGACAAGTTATCATCCGCATTAATTATGAAAACTTCACTACTAATTAGCACTTAAGTGAACATATTTCTAGTTCTTAACCAAAGCATTTATAGTTTCTCGTCCCATATAAAACTTCATCTCTTGATCCTTTGTTTAATACCAAAATGATGCAAAGTTTGGTCATGCTATTACATCCATTCAGTTTAGAAATTATAGCAAACATAAGACAACAACGTAGTCCTTGAATCATGAATATTTGACTAATTACACGTTATACAAATAGTCCCAGGGGTGAGTATGGAAATCACGAGTGTGACTCATTGTCACCCCGTGCAGTTGTGGTCACGTGTGTGACCCATTGTCACACCCGTGAGTTACATGGTCAAGGTTTTGACCATGTAATTCATGTGTCAAACCTGTGACTTACACGGTCATTGGTGTGACCATGTAACTAAATGTGTGGCCATGCAATTAACGTGTGTGATATGAAAAATTCTGTTGATTTTTATACAACATTCACAGGATAATCAAATTAACATTCTTGTAATATTCACACCGTTTTTACTCAATTCATCTTACATTTGAATCAAAACACATCAAGATATGAAAGCAATTAAAAGCAATAGATACTCTTTAATTCATTGTTCCTAGCTCCATCTCCCAAATGTTTGCATGAAGTGTCAGTATGAATCACCGGTCTAGCATACTCCTTTATTACTAGCTACCTTTCACCCATCTCTTGATCTTTGGGTTCCTTGAGGTTGTCTTCAAATTCCCTTTGAGGTCCTCTTATCCAACGCACGTTGTCAATAAAGGGAGCAAGTTCACTTTCTTGAGACCTCCTTCCTTGTATAAACCAAATAAAAACTACAGCGAATTAATAAGAAAATTACTAAAATAACTCAATGAAATAGCATGACAAAAATGTAAACATGAATAGAAAAATTCGATAAAACAATCAAAATTAAATTAAGTACAAACACTAAACACCTCCTCGACAATAACGCCAAAAACTTATATGCCCAAAATAAGTTCTAAAAGCACCTAGGCTATCTTATTCGCAATTATACAAGGTAGTTATAGTTTATTACCTATGGTCATCTCCTACGACAGTGAAATTGGTGTACTCAAATTAACCTTGAACAAAAATAAAAACAGATGCAATCCTAAACATTCTATCCCAATTTGATGAGTGAAGGCTTAAAAGAAAATCACAACAATTAGAATAAAAAGTAAATAGAATTAACTAAAAAAATGAATAGATTAATCAAAGTAAAAAACTCTTGAGAATTAATTTCACTAATTTAGTCTCCTATGTATGAATAAGGGGAAATGATTGGTAGTCATCTTACTAAAATTAACAATTCGGTTCTAAGATCAACTCGAATAATAAACTAAGTCTAACTTTCATATTCGACAAGTTATTATCCGCGTCAATTATTAAACCCTAACTACTAATTACCACTTAAGTAAATATATTCCAAGTTCTTAACCTAAGCATTTATAGTTTCTTGTCCCATATTAAACTTCTTTTCTTAGTCCTTCGCTTAATACCAAAACGATGTAAAGTTTGGTCATGTTGTTACGTCCATTCAGTTCAGAAACTATAGCAAACATAAGATAACAACATAGTCTGTCAATTATACATATTTGATTAAAATAGCTACATTAATCCTCATGAAAAAGAGATCAGCCATCACAAAAATAACAAGATTCATCATATTTAGATACTTTAATCCCATCTTAATCAGTATAAGAGAAGTATTAAAGTAATAAACCAAGTGAATAATCGAAAAGAAATATCAAAAGCTAACAAAGTATGAGTCTATCAACTAACAGAGGAGCAAGTTCAGTAAAACAACAGAGAAATAATAAACAGAATGAGCAAACAAGTGTTCAGATGAGAGAGTTACGGTGATGTCCTACCACTCTCAAGCTCTCTGCATTAGCGCTCACTTTTTGCTTTTGCTCGGTTCTCACCCAGATGATCGAAGGCTCATGCTGCTTTCACCTCTCTACTATTCTTCTTCTTCACTGTACCAGACTGGTCTCTGCTTTCAGTCCTCTCTCCTTCGCCTTCTTTTTCTCTATCTATTTTGTGTCCCAGAATGAGCATGTGTCAAGAAAGTGTGTAAGGGTAGGTTTTATCTGGGCCTTCAAAGCCATGCACTTGTTACATGTTAGACGAATGGTATAGGGTGAGTATGGAAGTCACAAGTGTGACTCATTGTCACCCCGTGTAGCTATGGTGTTGGACCTCGCTTCTGGAGCCCAACATTTGGAGTCATAAAACACGAGTGTGACTCATTGTCACCCCGTGCAGCCATGGTGTTGGACCCTGCTTCCGGAGCCCAACATTCAGAATCATAAAACTTATGCATACTCATTTCTTCAACTTCAGAACAGATAGAAACCTCAAACCAGAATTACAATTTGACTTCTTTAGAAAATTTGTTGCCCATTGTCTTAAGTTTCTAATGACACCAAAATCATTCAATTTGGTTTAAAACTCTAAAAGTTATGGCCCAAACATTTTTAGACTATTGTTAAACTGAAACAACACACTATACTCAACTTCCACCTAGAAATTGAAAGTCTTAAGGACTGAATTAAAATTTGATCAGTTGAGATAATTTATAGCTCTCTGTCTCTAGTTTATTTAGATACAATAATCATCTCATTTGGAGTGCTACAAATCACGATATCATGAAAATACCAAAGTGTGGTTAGTAAAAATATCTAATTCATACTCTTCCAACCTATACCTTTACTTTGATTCAATCAATCTTTTTCAAATCAATACCAAAAGCTATAAATTTTTATGGAGTGATCGAGGAATGTGTTAGGAAACTATTGCTTCAAAACTCAGGTCATTTAAAGGTCGGATGAAAATGTTATGGCCAAAAGATTCAGAGGTTTTCAGATCAGGGAACACCTGCAGGTCGTGATCACGACTTTCGCGCGCAGTCGCAATGTTCGCAAAGTCGCGATCGCGACTTCCTCCTTCTTCCTTTTCTCTTTCCAACCTGTTTTGGTAAAAAGGGATTAAATTTAACTAGAAATATCAAATTAAGTTCATTCAAAGACCGTTTCGAAGAAGACTTCTAGAAATACAACTTTCATGAAGACCATGAAAAGATATTTTGCCTCCAAAAGGGTCAAAAATTTCAATCAATGTAGTTGTCCCGAATGTCCATCCTATGCAGCGTCACAAACTTCTAATAATCATATCTCTCAATTTCGATATCTAAAAATTTCATACTATATAGCGTTAAAAAGCTAGCAAGATATTCTACAACTTCTAAGAAGACAACTTTGTCCAATTCAGCATAGATTAATCCAATTTTTCCCCTGAAATCAAAACACAATTTCTACACCTATGAAAGACTTGAAATAAGAAATGTACAACTACAAGATAGATAAGCACATACACATTGGAAACTTCAATTCTCAATTCATTTCTAAATCAAAATGAAGTTCATACATAACTTTAATTACATATCATCATAAAATCAAAGACTTAACACAAGATACAAAATACATTGGATGCTCAATGCTTGATATGCTTATAAAGCTATCCAAAAGTCTAGTCACTAAATTAGTTACAAAAGTCTCTAACTATCTTGGAATTTTTGATGCCTTTCAAGGTTCAAAACTCGTCTTGTTTTACACCTGAGGAGTGAAAAATATGGGATGAGCTACAAAGCTTGGTGGCTAATATTTTTATAGCCATTGTTAATTAGTCACAAATTTAGGCAGGATGGAAGGAGATGGAACGTAACACACTTCCATCGTTTGTTTGAGGGTTTCATAATGGAATGGGATGGAAGCGGAGGGTTTCATGTTATGTTCTATTCCATCCTAAACAGTGAAAATAAAAAACTTCTGATTCGGAGGGTTTAGGATGGAACGTAAACTAATAAATACATACTACCTAATATACCCTCAATCATTCTTCTTAATATCAACTCTGAACAAATCATAATATTAATATATTAAATATAATATACTAATATTAAATATAATAAATTTTATTAAATAATTAATAATAATATTTTATATTATTAATAATAAATTATATATACTTAATCATAAAATAAAAAAAATTATATTTAAAAATTATTTACTTGTTTATTTATTTATATAGAAATATATACAAACAATTAAATAATAATTTTTATATTTTTCATTAATAAAAAATATATTAAAAATTATATTTATATTTCTATATAAATAAATATATAAATAAATTATTTTTAAATATAAATCAAAATTTAATATAATAAATTTGTTTAAATAATTAATAATAATTTTTATATAATTAATAATAAATTTTATATAATTAATAAAAATAAATAAAATTTTTATTAATTAAAAATAAAAAATATATTTAAAAATTATTCTTTAATTATTTGTATATATTTCTATATAAATAAAAATAAAAATAAATTAATTTTATATATAAATCACATAGAATAAACTAAAATAAAATTTATTAAATAATTAATAATAATATTTTTATATAATTAATAATAAATTGTATATAATTAATAAAAATAAATAAAATTTTTATTAATGAAACATAGAGAATATATTTAAAAATATTCTTTAATTTTTTGTATATATTTCTATAAAAATAAAATTAAAAATAAATTATTTTTATATATAAATCACATAGAATAAAATAAAATAAAATATATTAACTAATTAATAATAATATTTTATGTAATTAATAATAAATTGTATATAATTAATAATAAATTAAAAAATTTAATAAAATTTTTATTAATGAAAATAGAAAAAATAGAAAAAATATTCTTTAATTGTTTGTATATAAATATAAATATAAATAAATTATTTTTAAATATAAATCACATAAAATAAAATAAATATATTAAATAATTAATACTAATATTTTTATATACTTAATAATAAAATAATAAACCTCCTGTCATAATCATTTTAATATAAGGGGTATAAAAGTCATTTATTATACATTCCATTCCATTCCATCCATCTTCCAAACAACATTTCACTACATTACATTATGAACCCTTCCATCCCTCCCTAACAACTTTTTACTATATTACATTCCATTCCATTATAAATCGTTCCGTTCTGTTCCATTCCATTCTATTCCATTCCATTAATTAACATCCAGCCAAACAGGGCCTTAACTTTCTTAACACCATACCATAGTCTAATTTAATCCTTATCTTTCTATCCAAATTCTAATTTCTACTCATGCCCAATAAATTAATGGGCTCAAATCCAAAAATAAACAATAATTAATTAAACAAATAATAGATAATTTAGAATAAATTTTTTGGGTCTAACAACTCTCCCCCCTAAAAGAATTTTGTCCTCAAAATTCTTACCTGAGTTCACAAAGAGGTGTGGATAATTGTCCTGCACTACTTCCAAAGGCTCCCATGTTGCCTCCTCTTTTACATAGTTCTTCCATAAGACTTTAACCAGCTTTACAATCTTGTTTCTCAAGACCTTTTGTAACATCCCATCATCGATGGGAAAGGTAAAATAGTAATTTGGAATAGTCTTGATATGTTCATGCATAAACATACAAGTGACTAGTGAATTTTTCACATGTAAATGACTGTACATGCATTCATGACATTTCCCGGTATATTTGGTCATAAATGTGATGGGTATGATAATTGTTATCTTTTGTGTTTGGAAAATTGATTGGAGAGGGTCTTTAAGGTTTAAAAATTGTTAGAAAATTTTAGTGAATTTTTTGTGAAATTTTGGGGTACTTTTCTGGACTAGGAAAAATGCTAAGTGACAGACTGATTGTTTCCCGGTAGTAGAAATGACTGTCCAATGGCACTGGAAATTTAGATACCTGCTTTTAGGATTTATTATTGTGAGTCATTGGAATTTGGAGAGAAATTGGAGTAGAAATTGGAATTTAATTGGAGAGAAACTAAATGGAGGCTTAAGAAGGTG
>JANIJH010550640.1:0-15504 GCA_024520975.1 Erythroxylum areolatum
ACACAAGCATGAACATAGACATGTTCATGGATATGTACTTTAAAAAGATAAGAAATCCCTTCCAAAGTCAACTTGTGTGTGTATAAAGGTATCCAAAGCCAACTTGTGCATATGTAGAGGCATATACTATGAACACGGGCTTATCAACAATAAAAAAGGCACGTATCACCTCAAAATAGACGTTTATCACAAAAATAACCAAAATAGCCCAAGCTTTTTAAACATGGCTCTGTTTGACAATTTGATTGTATTAACTATTAGTTAATTCTATCAACTGTTAGCTAATAGTTGATTTTATCAGTTAATTTAACAAATAGATTGTATTAGCTATTTGTCAATTGATGTTTGGTAAAATTAGTTGTTTATAAGTATTAACTGTTTATGTATAAAATAACTTATGAAGACATGACTTTAAAAAAATTATAAGAATATGAATATTATATATCTGAGTATTTTTTGAATATTTTTATAGGAATTTAAATTTTAGATATTTAATTCTATAAAAATTAAGTTTATAATCATCAAAATATAGATTAATAATTCAAAATATTATATTTTGAACTTTTAAAAAAATTGTGCAAAGGACATAATTGAGACATAAGAACTTTATATTATTGAACTTTAAAGCAAAGGACACAAGTGAGTCATGCACCACCGTGCATGACTCTAGTCTTATTAAATGGTAGTCACCCGTGCTTAAGCGAGAGGTCAGAGAAGTGAGACTAGATAGATATCGCATGGAGAGTAGAGAGTAAAGGACATTATAGGAAAAATCAATAAGTTGTTGTGTAAACGTTGCTCGTAAGCAATTTTTATAAAATTAGTTGTTGGGTTGAATCAGCCAACTCAACTAGTCAGCAACCAAATAGAATCAATAACTAATTGAAAAAGTCAATCAGCTAATTTTGGTCAAATTAGATATTTTATAGCTGATAAGCTAACATCCAAACGGGGCCATGGTCTCTTGTCATATACTTAATAATTTAGTCAAAATAGCTCCAAATTGTATCAAACTTATCCGAACTTGTTCCTTTTACTCTAAATAATCAAACTATGGCTTAAAAACAAAATATGAACAATTTAAGTACTAGAAAGTAGAAACAATGAAAAGCATATTCTTAAAAAAAAAAGAGTAAAGCACTCTAAGATAAACAAGCAAAATGCACTAAGTATAGGCTTATAAATATGAACAAGTCAACACATATCAATCTCCCCACATTTAGGCATTTTCTTGTGCTCAAGAAAAGAACAGTTCAAATTGTCAACCTAAATATCCATCTCTCCTCCATCTTAGCCTTTTTATTTACATTTTGAATGTCATGTCATAAGAATCAAACAAAGTATGATGATAATCAAATAATCAAATAATAAACTCTCACATGAAAATTGATAAATACTAAATAGACTATATTTTAATCCTATATTTAATGCATTTTTCTTATTTATTTGAGAGTTTCTCATTGTTTTTAGTACTTATCTTATTTTTATTATGTTTTTAGATCTTATTTGTCTTCATAAATAAAAGGGAGAATAATTATGACAAAATCAAGATAGATAACAAAAGTGTTGAAGCTATTTTGGAGGGATCTGTGCTAATGAAGGACATGACGTACGTCTACATGACCCTGTGGGTGACCATATAGTTCTCTAGGACTGTGTTTCTTTATGATTTTTGAAGAAGCAATATTGAGGGATGTGATCTTACACACGACATTGTAAGTGATTGTGTACATTCTGAAAATCCTAATTTTGAGTTATAAAAGGACAAATCAAAGAGAAAATAAGGGTGTTGTAGGAGGTTTATAGTAGGCTCAAGCTAAACTTGGAAAAACACATATTTATGGCTTAGAGGGATAGGGAGAATGAACAAGAAGTAAGGAAACATATTTGAGGTAGATTTTCATTAATCTAGAGTGAATTTCATAAAATTTAAAAGAGATATCATCATTGTTTTTATAGTATTCTATTTTTCCTCTAGTCTTGTTATTATGATTATAAACTAAACTTTTATCGTTAATTGTATTGGATGAATCTTAAGATAGACCTTATAGTGATTTTGTTTTAATTTACTTCCTTCTTTGGTTTTATTAAGATTCAATTATTTGTTGTTACTTATGCTTGAATTAATATTGCCTATGTATTATTTCATGCAATTAAATTTGAGAAATCCTTTTGAATGAGTAGATCTATCATAATTGAAAGGATTTGCACGTAAATATAGAGACATATTGTTGTAAATCCTCTAGAATATGTCAAACTTAATAGTGAAATTTACAAATCAATTAATACAATCTTAGGGAACTAGAACGAGGTTTCAGTTAATCAACTGATAGTTAGTTATTAATAGTCTTGAGAAAGATATTAACATAAGATAAAAATTTTAATAGGCCAAAGAACTAAGGATTAAAATGACTAGTGAATTGATGATTGCATGAGAAGTCTTAAGAGGATTCGAAATCTACGTACCACTATTTTTCTTGATTTTTTATTAGTTTGTTCTTTTCTCTAGTTAATAAATTGTGATGATCTATCTTAGTTTATTATTTTAATTTTACATTGATTTATCTCGAACGTCATAATTTATTAGGCTAGATAATAGAAAGAAGACAAGTACTAGTAATTATAATCGTCGTAAGATTGACTAGTAATTACTAGTGCTAGCTACAGTTACACAACGTGATTAATGTAAAACATATCAATCAAGTTTTTGGCATTGTTTTCGATGATTGTAATATTTGGAATTTTTTTTGTTATCTAGTAAATTTTTGGTAGTTTTTGTTCTTTTATTTTTGTGTTTATTTGTTTTTTCTTAGAGCTCTCTCTTTTTATCTTATGTTTATTACTTGTTTTACAAAAACTGGATATTCATTATCATGAATAACAAACACCATGGAAAACTGGAGAGGATAGTATTCTAAAGGGGACTATAGTATGTCACACTTATGGCAGCATTGGAAGCTTGGAAAGAGAGGCATGATGACATATATTACAAAACTTGACTGATATTTATAGTGTGTTGTGACATTTTTTGCGGTGATCAACCTAATCATGATTATAAGGCATCGAACTATAAATGGGAGCATCTAAATTGCATAGAAAAATGGCTTCAAGATACCCATTAAGAGAATACTAATAATTTAGGGTGGATCAATTTTTACAACTATGTACGGAAAGATCATGCTTCATTTGGATTTCTAGAAAAACTACAGCAAAAGGAAGAGAAACATTTTAAAGATGTCTTAATAAAAGGCATTGCTTAAAGTAAGGCTACCCTTTATAGACTCTAAGAGCTAGTTACTTCATCCAAATAAACCACATTAAATTTGAGGGATTTTATGAGTGCATTCATTATCTAAAGGTGGTTGATAAGTTTGCTTGGAGTTTCTTAATGGATGAACATTTTATAGTTTATCATCACTGGCCCAAAAACCAAAAGAGAGAAAAGAGATTGACTCTCAAATATGAAATTCTTATTGATTCTCAAACTCAGGATGATTCCAAATACAATAGGGGTATTTATAGTAGCATTAAAAGGATATTTTTGTTCTAGATCTTCTAAATTATCTAACCCTTTCAACTCCTCATGCAACCATTAATTTTGATATACAACTCTTAGTTTTCCATTACTATAACTTAAGACAGCTCTAGAATATTCTAAGAAAATATCTAACTCTCCAGCTTAAATGAATGAGCTAGACATTGGTATGAATTTTTAGCATTGTACCATACTTCCTGAGTTGGATGAAACTCGCCCTTGAGTCCAATTGTCCTTCTTCATCATAGTATGAAAAGAGATAATTGATGTTAAAGGCAACAAAGACCTTGTAGAAGTTTGGAAAATCTATCTTGTATACATTATTGTCGATCTTCTATAATACCCTAAAAGGTCTATCAACTCTTAGAGACAATTTCGCATTTCATTGATTCCAAAACCTTTCCTATCTTAAGTCTATCCAAACTAAATCTCCTTAAATAACAGTGACAACTTTGCAATTTGGACAATCAGATGCTATATGGATAAATCATTAGCATTTAAATCATTTGGGTAGTTTAGATTGACCGAGTGTCTTATGGTTGGCTTCTTTGGTGGGTTTAGTTGGAGTATTGTATGTGGTGCTGGATTATAAGATTTGAATCTTACTGGTATTGGAAAGGTTTTTAGAGGAAGAAGGTTGGGATATGGATTTCTTCATAAGTTGCTTCTCAGTATAGATAGAGAGTTGAATAACATCATCCAACTTTTAGTAATATTGAAGTTGACTAATTAGACAATCTCAAAATTTAATCCTCAAAGCTAACAGGCTACAGTTTTCTCTTATTTTTCTTGAGTGTCACATTTCATCATCAACTAGTCAAATTCTCTAGTTCTTCTACAATAAGTGACATTTGGAGAAGATTTTGTAATTAAATAACATTATCTTGATAGTAGTGATCGGACAAGAACTTAAATATAAGTTTTCATCACATCTTCTCCCATGTTTTGATTTTACTTTTCTCTTAATATTCACCCTTCTTCTTCAAATTCTTCTACCAAATTGAGGCATGCTCCTTTAAATTGATAGCAACAATTATCACCTTTTATTTATCCAAAATACAGTTTAGCTTGAACATCCTTTCGACTGTCTGAAGCCAATTTTGCAAAATCATCAAGTTAGAGCTTGCCTTTAAAATCCTTAATGTCAACTTTTATGTCATTAAAACTTAATTGTTGTCTTTCGGAATGTCAATTACTTGTTGAGGAGTCACTACTATCAAACTCATACCTTAAATTCATTATTCCTTCCAATAAGGCTTCTTGAGCATTAACTACTTCTTATAATAATTAAATGGCCAAAAGACTAAATGAACCATAACGTTTACACTAATGTGTAAAATGGACCCTAACATTTTACAGTGTTCAAAATAAATCCTAATGTTTATAAAATATTTAAAATGAACCTTGACATTTAGAAAATATTCAAATTGAATTCTGACCACTAACAATGTTAGGATATCGTCAATTATCTACTAACGTGGAACAAAATTTAATTGACGTGGTTTTTTTGTTAATTTTTAAAATTGGGACCCACCAAAATTGAAATAAGTTTTAATAGAGGTGGGTCCCATCTTCAGTTTTTTGTTGTTACTTACGAAGTATTCTAGGAGGGTCCCAATTATAAAAAATACTTTTAAACCATTCACTCTTAGACAAATTCCTGCTTAAACTGAGTAGATCCTTACAGGATAGAAAGGTGCGGCTTAAGACTAGTGTTCAGCTTTAATTATGTGTGATATCTGTATTTAACTAAAGGTAGGACCCAACTTCTGTTGCGTTTGACTTTGTCTGTTAACGCTACCTAAATAGTGCGTATTGTAACCAACTGCATATTGCTTGAAACATATTTTCGTTGTTTTTCTATTTCTCTAATATGCTTTCCGTTTTGGAGGTTGAGTTGGTTTGGTTGCTCGAAGGCTAAGCAGAAGACTACAATAGCGAAAAAAACCGAAGTGAAGCGTCTTAAGATCAAGAGACAATCTTCTGATTCTAAAATGAAACGTGTATCACCTCTCCCTCTTCTTTATTTTTGTTTCCGCTTTAGCTACTGATGGATTGTAGGCGATTGATGGTGGAAATGTGATCATTGTAATGCTCTATGGAATGTTTCGCTATTCCACATTCCAACTCACACTTGCTTTTTCCTTGGAATAGATTCCATTCAATGTCTAGGTTTTGCTAACTCTTCCAGGACCTTTGGTTCTTACCTCTCCTCTTTTTGTTGTTTCTTTCTCATGTTCTCATGTTAGATATTCTGATCAATAAACCTGTTAATACAACTTAAATTACACCTTATGAAGATATGTTATTTACCGACTGGTGGTTCCTTTCATTTTTTAACAGGCATTATCAAGTCATGCAGGGAAGTGTATATGGTTGGTGATATTACTTTAAATACCTGTAAAGGTGGAAGGGTTTCATCCTACAACTTGTGGCTCTAAATAAAAAATATATTACCTTCATATTACACTCATAGGACCCTTAAGTCTTATCATATGTGCGTTAACAACCATAGGAAACTTATTGGTTTCACTTCCCAAAATAATTATGCCTCAAGGATAGATGCTTGTTATTGGGAACTTGACATTCAGTGAATTTTCTGAAACACTCCTGCTTGCAACTAGATGTGTTTTCAGGATTTTGCAAGCAATTTGTAATGGAATATTGTATTGGGAATCGTTGGTATTCGATGGTTTTGGTTCGCAACATGTTTACTTTGTGCTTTCATAACTAAAACCTTAGATAATAGAGTTGAATGCCAACAATCGTCATTTTGTTTAGTTCCATCTCACTATCATATATATTCATTATTAATAAAAGGGACCTCTCTGAGTGAGAGAGATTTCTTTTTTTCAACCAGTATTGGTTTTTTAAAGGACAACAACAGTGAAGAGTGAAGACCCCATGTCTCTATCAGTTGCATTGTTTTTATTATCCATTGTTTCAGATGTTAAGAAGAATCACTGACTTCCTTAGTTATAATAGACTAGGATATCAATGCTACTTCAAGATCTTTGGTTGTTGTTTCAATGGCATTGATGTTGTTGTGCCTACAGTTGCTTATATCTACTGTTACTATTTGAATATAATAGAAAACTGACTTCTTGCTACTTAATATCTTCTGCTTATTTGTCTGTTGCAAAATGAAATCATATGGTAATGTGACATTCATTCCATACTTATTTTTGCGCAACTTCTGCTGCAGCTTTCTTGCAAACATTTTCATGGTTAGCTATGGCAGTTCTCTCGAGATCTAGTATCTCAATCTTTATTATCACTCTATATCTTCTCCTGACTAATCTAGATGCTTAAATATTTGAGGTTGTAATTGTTGTTGAGGTTGGTAAGCAGCCCTTTAAAAGTTCCAAATCATTTGCCTTTGGTGAGATCCAGTCCTTCGTCTCGGCTACTGCCTCCGCTGGTGGTGTCTTTGGGAACTTGCGTGTGATATTTGAAACTCTAACTCACTTGGATAAAGGAGGAGTAAAATGACACGAACAAATATGAGGAGAAACTATCAAAGAGAACTGATATATTTTTCTTTATTTCTTTCTTACTTACATTCATACAACTTGCAACCATACTTATAAAGAGACAGAAAAGAGTATTTGTATGACACCTATTCACACATGTCACACCCTTTCACACCTTACATTGATGACAACTATTCGTATGACACCCACTCACATATGTCACACCCTTTCACATCTTACATTGATGACACATCTCCTCAAAAACATAACGGCTCCTAGAAGACATAAGATATCCCCTAGACATATGAACAAATGTGTAAGCACCTATTCATCTATAGAATAAAGTTTATTTATTTTTTAAAACTAACATTGTTTACAAATGATGACATATCACTTAATTCTCTTCCTCTCTTCGTTCCAGGACAACGTTTGAGATGGTTGAAGATTTCGGCTTCAAGTGATTTCGTAAAAATATCCGCAACTTAATCATGGCTCTTGACATGTATTGGCTTGATGTGCTTCTCCTTCACTTGCTCCCTCATGAAATGAAAATGAACATCAATAAGCTTGCTTCTCTCATAAAAAACGGGAATTTTAGCCAAACAAATCACCTACTTATTATCCAAAAGAATCAAAAGAATCTCTGTCTCATCACCTTGAAAGAAGTTCAATTCTTCAAGTAATCTTCTTAACTACATAGCTTGAAAAATACAAGAAGATGTCACAACATATTTAGCTTCACAAGTGGATAGAGTAACAATAGGTTGCTTCTTTCAAACCCATATAAAAGTCATATCTCCCATAAAGAACACAAAACCAGTTGTGCTCTTTCTATCATCGATATCTCCTCCCTAATTATTATCCGAATATCCAAACAATTTGAAATTATTAGAGGGCGCATAAAACATTCCATGATCAAGTGTACCTTTGATATAACAAAGAATCCGCTTTATAGCCTTCCAATATGTCAACTTTAGTGCCTCCATGTAGCAACTTATTAGACCAACACCATACAAAATAACTGCCCTTGTACATGTAAGATAGTGCAAGCTTCCCACCAAGCTTTTGTACATAGTAATCAACATCTTTGCCTTCGTCAAACTTTGATAGCTTCAAGCCACACTCAACGGGTGTGTTTGTGTGATTGCAATGCTCCATCTTGAATCTTCTTCAAATCTCGTTGGTATAAGATTTTAAAGAGACAAAAATTCACTCTTCACTTTGCTTCACTTCCAATCCAAGAAAGTATGACATAAAACCTAGATCAGTCATCTCAAACTCATGCTTCATGGCTTGTTTGAACTCTTTAAACATATTTGGATTGCTCCCCGTGAATATGAGATCATCCACATATAAAGCAACATACAAGATGTCCTCATTCTTTTTCGTCACATACAATGCATGCTCATATGGACATTGCACAAATCCATTTGATTTGAAGTATGCATCAATGCGACTATTCCATGTATATGGGGGCTTGCTTCAAACCATAAAGTGCTATCAACTTTAGCACTTTTCTTTCTTCACCTTCCCTCACATAGCTGGGGGGTTGCTCAATGTACACTTCTTTATTAAGAAAACCATTTAAGAATGCAGGCTTGACATCAATTTGAAACAAGTTCCATTTATGTTAAGCCGCCAAAGAAAAAAGTAAATGAGTAGATTCTATTCACACAATAGGAGCAAATACCTCCTCATAATTGATTCCCGCCTTTTGTTTGTAGCGTTTGTGTAACATCCCGTTACCTATGTTAAGGCTAAAATAATAAATGTGAGAGATTATTGAGAAATTAGAAAATACATTTCATGCTCATGCATTACATAATATGCACATACACATGAATATTGAATTTTTCGCATAAAAATAATTATACAAGCATTCATTGACAATATCCAGGTATAATTGTTTATAAATGTGAGTACATTGAGAAATATGATTTTTATATGTTAAAAACTGATTTGAGGAGTGTATATTTTAATTTAGAATTTTTTGGTGAATTTTATGAAAAATTCTAAAAATTGGGTAATTTTTGAACTAGGAAAATTGTTAAGTGGCAAAACAATTGTTAAATGATTGTAGAAATCACTGTCCAATGACAATGAAAATTTTGATAAATGACTTTAGGATTTATTAACAAGTACCATTGAAAATTGGAGGATAATTGGAGTAAAAATTGAAATTAATGGGACTAGTTAAATGAAAGAACCCAATCTAATGCTTTAGAAATGAGACTTGTCACTTGCCCAACCACGCCTTAAATTATAAGTTTTAATTGAAAGACATCCCCTTTGTTTGTTCTTCCATGATGCTTCTCACTTAAAAGGTTAATGCTGTTTTATTTTGGAACCCTCCTTCATTTTCTTAGCTTCTCTTCTCTTCTTCATGAGTTTTAATTCTTCAAATCTCCATTCATGTTAAACCCAACCCTCTCATCTTTCATGCTACTCTTTCACCTTGCTCTTTCTTTCATCCTCACCAAAAACTCCAAACCTTCTAACCCTTAAGATGGTGATGATCGTAGGTTGTATTTGAAGTTAGGGATTTTTGATTTTCTTGAAGAGTTTGAAGATTTGGTAGCTAAATCAAGTAAGTCATGTTTTAATTTTATGGGCAATGTTAAATGAAGCATTTATGATGGTAGTTAGAAGTTAAATAACATGAAATAGTGTTTTGTGTGTGATGGAGTTTGTGATGCAAAGTTTAAGTAAATGTCTTGCCTTTGTATGTTCTTGATGAGTAACAAGTTATGAATTGTTATAGAGATGTTTTGATGTTGAATGATCTTCATAATAGGGTGAGAAATGAGTGCAGAAAATTGGTGGATGAATGTATATGTTTGTGTTCTATTTTGGTATTTATGATCAAGCGTGGAATTTTCATTTGTGTATAGATGATGTTGAGCTAAACTTGAAGTGTACATGAAGTGGTTATCAACTTGAAATAGTGAACTTAGGAAAGAGATATGTTATGGAAAAAGAATAAGAATTTATGAATGATGAGATGTAGTTGATTGTTGATGAATAGGTACATGAACATGTCTTATTTTTGGATTAATGATCAAATTTAGATCATGCTTTTTTAGTAAATGATATTGAGATGAAATGGAATTGAAAATAAGGAGTAAATGAAATAGAAAATGGTAATCTTTGTACAAGTTACGTTAGGTGTAAAATCTGGAAAATTTGAAGATGACTGACTGGAAAATGTTCACTGAGTATGCTTCAATCTTTTAGCCATAACATATTCTCTAGTTATTCAAATGAGATGATTTTTAATTTATATTAAAGTAGAGACGTATAGCTACATTTTTCATGAAGAAGTGGAATTCAAATTCTATCTAGGACAGTCTCAAAATCTAACCTAAAGTTGAAAAACTGGGTATGCGTTTGTGAAAGTTCGCCGCGGCGAATTTGAAAGTTTTGGCTAGGATTCCTTTGGGGAAAAGCTTTCCACGGCCAACTCTAGGTTTTGCCACTGCGAACTTGTGAGTTTTTTTGCGAGAATTTCTCTTGAGAGGAGTTCGTTGCGACAAACTTTTCTCTACACTGAACATGTTTCTGTATTTTGGGCATATCTTATTCTCTAATTATCCAAATGAAATGATTTTTAATTTGAAGTAAACTAGAGACATTGGGATACAAATTATCTGAAGAAATCAAATTCTAAATCGGACTCTAAGAATTTCAATTTTTGGGTGGAAGTTGAATGCAGGGCACTGTCTTAGAATAAAAGCAGTCAGAAAATATTTGGAGTATAACTTTCACAATATTGAATCAAATTGAATAATTTTGGTATCATTAGAAACCTAAGACATAGGGGAGCAATTTTATACAAGAAAGTGTTCTCAAATTTTCCTATTTGCATTGTCTAAATGACCAAGAACAATAGACCCAAAAGTCAGTTTTTGGAAAAATCTGAAATGATTCAATGAGTTATGAATTGTGATTTTAATGATTTTATTGAGATATAAACCTAAGTACAAATTATGCTTAGGTGAGTTTGAAATAGGACTGATCATGTGATGAGAATAATGAAAAAATACCCAGAATTGTCATGAACATACATTGTGCATATTATATATATATACATTGCATTATAAAACACTTACAATTATGCCAATTTGTGATATATGTATATTGTTTGTTATAGAGGAGCAACTGGAACATCAACCTCCAGACGTTACCAAAATTTTTAGGTATTAGTTTCGGGAACAACATGTGAGTAACCTAGATGGTTTCTCTCGATTGATTGTTTGTTTTTATTTTGTTTGAATTATTGAATGAATATGATTTAGTTGTGTTGATTTTGGACAATAAAGGTTTGATGATTGTGATATGTGAATGAGATATTGAAGCGCTACTTGTATGTGAATGTGACGAACTAAATGGTTCATGACATGATTGATTATGAGAGATGTGTTCCATACATGAATGCATGATCAGATAATGAGAATTGTGACTTGAGTAGCCGTAAAAAATGATCTTAAAGCTCCAAATGTGATTAAGAGCTAAAGACTCACTATATAAAATGAGCCCTGTATCCCTAACGGATAAGGGACAGTATAAATGAGCCCGGTATCTACAATGAATACGGGACAGTTTAGGTACTCGGTCACAACAACGTAATAATGAAAAAAGAGTCACATGAGCATTTCATATGTATTTTATTAAGCATGTTGGATTGAATGAAATGCTAAATTGTCTACTCTCGAGTGAGAAAGTGATATGTGATGAATTATGCAAAGTTGTGAAATATATGTTATATGTATTGAAGTGATGTATGAATTAAGTGAACCATCGATAATGGTTACCTCATTAAGTTTGCAAAACTCATCAAAATTGCAACTTTGATTTTTCAGGACCGAGAGGCGATACTAGCTACTGAGGGACACTACAAGCAGTGTAGACTTTTGCTTTTGGGGACAAGAAGGAATGACTCAAAGGTCGGTCAGCTGGATATGGACAGATTAAATACATTTTGTGTATTTTCCTCTTTCATGTAACACATTTTTGTATTAGGCAATGATGCTATATTGGTATAGATGTTGAAAGATACATTGTAGGTATTCGATTTTTAAGAAATGAAATAAGAAAAATTTTGTTTTAAAATGTTGTAACCTTCTTTATAATGTTTTATAAGAGGATAAAGATAGATGATGCTATGTTAAATGAATTCTATGATTGAACGTAGCATGTCATTATCATAGGTTATATATTGGAATGTTCTCTGGGCGTCTCGGTATGTACCCTAAGGTAAGGGGCGCTACATTGAGTAGTATCAGAGCATGGTTTAGCATTCATAGGGATATCTAAGAAGGTTAAGCATGAAATATCGTGAGAAATGCGGATAATGATTGGAGTTATTGTTTATTATAAGTCAGCCACCCTAGGTGATCAATTGGAGGAACCAATTAACCTAGGATCGATAGGAGCCAGTAGGCAGTCCTCAGTATCTCGATCAGAGGAGATGCCTCCAAGAGTTCCCGAGAGAAGGAAAAGGAGGTATGATAAGTTGCAGAAGCAGGGGGCTGTAAATTTCTATGACAACATAGACCTTACTGAGACCAAAGGATGGTTGAAAAGGATAGAGAGAATTTTTGATCAGATGGATTGCGAGCTGGACGAGAGGTTCGACTATGCAGTGTCCTTATTGCATATATTGATATTGGAATTATTTTACTGGTGGATATGTTGGTAATTGGATAGAGTTACTGCTGAATTATATGGTAGAGCTGGTTTCGGTGTAAGCTTAATGATGTGTGTTGTGAAACTATAGATGGCATGTTGTGCATTAATGATTAATAGAGAAAGACATACCGCTGCTACATTACAAGGGTCAATAGCTGAACAAATATAAGTGTGTTGCATGTGGGATATACCGTGGGTGTCTTGGAATTAAAGTTGAAGTCTATCACTTGGTGTGTGGGTGCGGTAACCAAAGAGTTGAGTGTGCGTGTTGGCGTCAACCAAAATGGAGTGGAGTTAATTGAATTAAAAAAGTGATATATACTGCTGACAGATTGGCGACTTTTGCACGAGTATTAAACCCAAGACTGCACCTTCTACAGGAACCACAGGAGGTTATCCAGGAGCTTATCCACCGAGATGCGCAAGGAGTGGCGTACCCCTGTTATCTGCGCTAATTTTTGTTTCTTCCTTTATATTAAAAAAGTGATATATACTGTGTCATGGGTATGCATTAATTGCCCATTGAATAAACACTCTAGAAGTCTATCAACCGTGTGTGTGTGAGATTGACTTTATGAGAGTTAGTTGTTCAATAAAAAAATGAGTGTTTTGTGGATGAGATAGTGAAGATTGCAAAGGCATGTGACAGGTGGAGTGATTGCAGCTACAGTAAAGAAGCTTGCAGCACATGATAATTTATACAGCTAAATCTTATGCATGAGCCAAGGTGAATTACATCAGCTCATTATTGTTGTGATGACTTCAGATTTATTTCAGTGGAGCTGAATCAATTGAAAAGTTGTCTTCTTTTCTATCTTAAGTATTATCATTTTTGTTTCTAGTTATTTTAATCACTTGAGTTGTTTGATTAATTGTCTTTATTGGTAAACAGTGTGTGAAAAATCTTCTGTTGAGGTTAGTACGAGGTAGTCGTACTATTGAGTGTGAAATTCTTTCACGAGAAGTGAGGTTGAGAGATAATGTCGAGGGTTGAGTGGTGGCGGCTCAATAAAGCCTTAGATAAATCTATTGTACTTCAACGAAAGTGATTAAGCTGGGTGAGGGCCCTGCAAACATAAACAAGATGTACTGAATTGTGTTACCAAATTTTTTCTATTTTTATTATTTTGTTTTTGATTGTTTTTGTTTTCATTTATGTCAAAAACGTCTACGGTAAAATTAAAAAGTTTGCGAAACAATTACCCTGCCCCCTTCAGTTTCTCATGTAACATCAACATGTATCGTATGCATTAGCTTATCTATCTATGATTGCACCATTAATAAAAAAAATAAAGCGTTTTTATTAAATATACGTAATTTATTCAACCTAATGCAACCTACTTTTTTGGACTTATAATAGAAAAAAAGAGCGGTCGGTTCCTCTAAGCGATTAAAGCCAAAACTCTGGGTGTTATTATAATTGTAAGAAAAGTGATACCAAGTGACGAGTTGGAATATTTGGATCGCATCACTAAACAAACACAGGAAAGAAACAGTCAAGCTTTGTACACACATTTATATGACCTCCTGAATCATTCTCATCATCAACAAAGATAGAGAGATAGACGTCGTTGCTAAAATGCCGGAAACTTATTGGATGAATGGAGGAGATAGTAACTACAGCTATTTCCTTAACTCGACTATGCAGGTAAGTACCCTGTTTAGAGGTGCATAAGAAGTCGACACTCATCGTATCTGATATGTTTGATTTATTAAATAATAAAATTTATACATATTATATAAAAAATACTAATATAAGTTATTTTTAATTTATTATTAAATTAAATACTACAGCTATGTCCTTATAAGTTATTTTTAATTTATTAAATAATAAAATTTATACATATTATATAAAAAATACTAATATAAATATATAATGTAGCTCGCTAAATCATTCATATTAATGGAAAATTTAACGTTGAATTATTATTATTATTATTATTGTTAGTGTTGTTGTTGTTGTTGTTGTTATTATTATTATTATTATTATTATTATTATTATCGTTGTTGTTATTATTATTGTTGTTGTTGTTTTTGTTTTTGTTCTTATTATTATTATTATTATATGTTCTATGTTTTAATTAGATTTATAAACTTAATTTTTGTAGAATTAAATATCTAAAATTTAAATTCCTATAAGAATATTCAACAAAATACTAAGATATATAACATTCATACCCTTATAATTTTTTTAAAGTCATGTCCTCATGAGTCATTTTACACATAAACAGCTAATTTCACCAAACATCAAATGATAAATAGCTAATGCAATCCGCTGGCCAAATCAGTAGATAGAATCAGCTATCAACTAACAGTTGATAGAATCAACTAATAGCTAATGTAATCAGTTGATTGTCAAACAGGGCCTATATTTATATTATTGAACTTTAAATTTTTTTTGCAAAGGACATAAGTGAGACATAAGAACTTTATATTCTTGAACTTTAAAGCAAATGACATAAGTGAGTCGTAAACCACCGTGAGACTAGATAGATATCTTATGGAGAGTAAAGAGTAAAGGACATTATAGGAAAAATCAATCAGTTGTTGCATAAATGCTACTCACAAGCAGCTTTTATAAAATTAGGTGGTTGGGTTGAATTAGTCAATCTAACTAGCCAACAACCAAATAGAATCAATAGCTGATTGACAAAGTCAATTAGTTAATTTTGGTCAAATCAGCCATTTTATAGCTGATCAGCTAACATCCAAACAAGATCATAGTCTTGTTATGTACTTAATAATTTAGTCAAAATAGCTCCAAATTTTACCAAACTTATTCGAACTTGTTCCTTTTACTCTAACTAA
>JANIJH010550746.1:0-15488 GCA_024520975.1 Erythroxylum areolatum
GATACTTGTCAGGTTCTACTGATCTGTGTTTATTGTATGAGAAAGGTAAAGATTTCAGGTTAATTGGCTACTGTGATACTGATTACATTAGATATAGGATTGATAGGAAAAGTACAAGTGGAGGATGTCACTTTCTTGGTCATAATCTAGTTTCTTAGTCAAGCAAAAGGCAAAGCTCAATTGTTCTATCTACTGCAGAGGCTGAATATATGTCAGCTGCAAGTTGTTATTCACAGACGTTATGGATTAAGTGCCAATTAGAAGATTACTTCATACAAGAAGAACAAATCCCAATCTTCTGTATCAACACAAGTGCTATCAATCTATCAAAGAATCCAATACAACACTCGAGGGTAAAGCATATTGAAGTTAGACATCATTTTCTACGAGACTATGTACATAGAGGAATCATTAGTCTACAATTTGTTGAGATAAATCAACAATAGGTGGATATCTTCACTAAACCTCTGTGTGAAGATAGATTCAAAGAAATCAGATGGAACTTGAATATGGGAATGCTGAATGACCATTCGTTTGATACGACTTGACCCAGTTGATTCACACAAAAAGAAGATAAAAAGTCGTAAGTTTTTAAGTAAACAGTAACGGTAAGTTATAGATGGTAACTTTTCAAGAGTAGATATTAGACAAAAAACTTCTCGAGTTTTTAAAAATATCTTTCACTCTAGAATATTCTTAAAATACTTTGAAATCGAAGTGTTTAGTGTTCTCAATTAAGACGATTCATCACTCTGTTCTAAGCTTCAAGTTCGTTCGTTTCATATTCTTACCTTCAGATACTAACATCGTTACCTTGAGCAAAATACATTTGTGTTTTTAGTTCTTATCATTACATATCACAAATGGAGCAATCTGTCGTCTATGGAAGATATGTTGATTTCATCTCCTTGAAGGAAAATCAAATGGACATTGAACCAGAAATTGATGCAGCTGGCAGGAAAAAAAAAATTTAAGGTTCATGAAAAAGTCTATTTGAATGAGATATACGATTTATGGAAAAATGCAAAGGTGGTAGACGACACCTTAGTATCAATGGTATATGGATTGTCGATTATCATGACACTAGATTCAATCGAGAAGGTCAGCGAGTGTCCAAGTATTGGAGTAAGACTGTCTCATAATCCAAAGTGGATTACTCAAGGTTGTGTAGATAAAGCACACCTCAATCGACAACTATATGGAAGTAGTGACCCAAGAGATAAGAAGGTGTCAACTCTTGTTCCGAAGGCTAGGGTTCTACATTCACTACTTCTTCATTGTGTTCTACCAAGATTAGGCTCGAAGCACATTGTGACAACAATGGATGAACAATGTCTGTTTCACCTACTCAATCTTCAACCCATTGATCTTCCATACTTAATTTTGAAGTACATGATGAAGTTAAAAAGAGATTCTAGCTCTTTATCGTATGGTATGCTGTTGACAAGGATTTTTAGAGATTCTAGAATTTTTCTTAATAGAGGTATTAGGATGAAAATGGATGTGAAGAGCATTACAAAAGAGAGGACTGAGAAATCATCCGATGTATTAATTAAAACTAAGACGATTCCACAGGAAGAGGAAAGCCAAGTTAAATAATCATCTCAATGAGTGTCTTTGAAGAGAAAGGCAGAGCCACTTCATTCAGAAAAATCTAAACAGTCAAGAAGATCACTGAGACTATTGACTTTACATCAACAAGAATAGAAGAAATAGAAAGTTCTTACCCTTGGTGAAGATTCTGAAAAACCAAAGAAAATACATCAAGCTACTAGATCAATTATCTCAATTTTGCAAAGTCAATCAGCATCTAAAGAGATAGAGATAAAGAGAAAGCTAGTATTTGAGAAGAAGAAACCCCAACACCAACTTTCTTCTAAACTGGCAAAAGAACAAAAGAAACAGAAGCCCAGTCTGAAGAAGGTTTCTTCATCTGAAGTTCAAAAGAAGGCAAAAATAGTGGCACATCAATTGGAACCTTATAATCCTGCTCAACCAATCAATAAAAAAGATTTGAGATTAAAGATTATAGAAGAACCAGTACCTATTCGAAACAGAAGTTCAATTATTATTACAGAACCTTCGAAAAAGTCAGTCAAGGTACTAGTTAAACCTATACCGATTAATGATCAAACGATACATCTTCTAAGCCATAAAGAACGAAGATTATATGGTATTCTACAAGATGAGAAGGCAGACCTATATCTATTGAAGATTTCAAAGGATCGGTATACAATCTATCCAATCACGAGCAGAACCTTGATAAAAATTGTACCAGACATACAACCAAGATGCTCAAACGTTGTGAAAAACAAAGAAAAAGGGAAAAAGAAGATGTTTCCTGAGAGAAATATAGATGATCTTTCACAAGAGTATATTCAAGTAGCAGTGAAGAACATAGATGATACATGCCGTGCAATGCAGCTCAACTTGGAGGTATCTATGTTTCACACCACATTTCGAAAGCATCAGGAAGTAAATTTGGAGTTTCAATCACAGACGAAAACTTCATGGTAGTTGGGAAAGTGCAAGAAGGACATTACAGAAGTATCATGGTTGAAGGTATCAATTTCAATTTAGAAACCTTTGTGCATTTGGTCATGCATTTTAGACCTTTAGGTTTCATACCTTCAGTCAAGGATGTGTTACATCTACTTGGGCAACCAATTCTGAAACTACCTACACCTGATGATCTTGATCTTCCAGAAGGAAATCAAACCTTCAGACCTCTCACAATTAAAATCATAGATTTAGACATTTTACCTTCAGAACCATCTGTTACTGAAAACCTCCATCCACCTAGTGAAATACAACAAGATTCTACTGTTAATTCGAAATTCTTAAAGCATTTCATGAATTGGAAGGAAGTCAGTCACAAACAGAAGGACATCCAGGAAGCTTTAGCAATAGAAATTGAGGAAATTCATACTAAAGTTGATGACCTAAGTGACTTAGTGGGTGATCTTTATGAGGAAGTAGCATATCTATGGATTGCTATTGCAAAAGACCTCAAGACGATCTGCACTGACATGCAACAAATGTTTTTTGAAATTATGAAGCATCTTTATTGATTTTTTTTATTAATAAAAAATAGGGGGAGAAGAGAAGAAAATAGAAAGAAGAGAAGATAGAAATCTTTTGTATATCATATATTTTTCTTGTCTCGTTATTCATCTAAATATTATTGTCTATACATCTGAATATCATTTCATCTTTCTAAAATTATGATTATTTGTTATCATCAAAAAGGAGGAGATTGTTAAGTCAAGTAGACTTCACTTTTATTAATTTTGGTGACAATCAAATAATAATAATCTTAGAAACATATGAACTGTTTTGATAAGTTTTTTTAGTGTGTAGAAAAATGTAAGTAACACTTAGTCATCTCAGACGATACGTCAGCAACAGACAATACACATCATCACAGACGAAGCGCAAATACCAAACAAAGCGTAAACAAAAGATGAAGCGCAAATAATAGACGAAGCACAAATAACAAACGAAGTGAAAACAATAGACGAAGCACAAATAACAGACGAAGCACAAATAACAGACAAAGCAGAAATAACAGACGAAGCAGAAATAACAGACGAAGCAGAAATAACAAATGAAGCGTAAATCAACAGATGAAGCGCAAACAACAGACGAAGTGGAAACAACAGATGAAGCAACAATATTAGACGATACAAAAAGGAAGATACTCTAAAACGTCAGACAGTTAGTTAGTTGAAGTTAGTTACAGAACTCAACTAAATAATCGTCTCTTGAAGATTCAAAAAGCAGTTTTCAAGAAGTCAGTGGAGACTTAGGCTATAAATACTAGTCCTAGTCGAAGACTAAAATAATTTTTTGCTTACAAGATAGAAAATTGTGATTATACAATACTTAGAAAAAATTCTATATTCAAAGTGCGAAACAAGAGAGCGAATCCTACTGTAACGTAAAGCTCAAGATATCTTTCTTAGAGAGAGAAAGAAAAGGCTGTAGCCTGAGAAGCTAAGATAGCAGAAAGAATACTTTGTCAAAAAGACCTGAAGAGGCTCTAGAAGGGAAGAAAGAATACTTGTAAAAGTTGAAAAGTATAGTGAAATCTCATATAAACTCTAAGGACTGGACGTAGCCCAAGGTTTGGGGTGAACCAGTATAAAATTGAGCCGTCTATTCTCTAACTCTCATATTTTAATTTTCTTGTTGTTAGACGAGTAGATAAAGTTACTTGCGATTTCAATATTTATCAATTTTTAGTAAAGTGTTTTTGGTATTCATTTGATAGTTGTAAAGATATTAAAGAAATCTCAAAAGATTAACAATTTCGAAAAGATTACACAATTCTACCACCCTTCTTGTGTATTTTGTATACTTTACGTGATTCTTATATTAACAAGTGATTTACTTCACCATTGTCTGGAAGCTTGTTTAAGTCCATATATTGACTTCTTCAATTTACACACCATGCTTTCTTTACCTTCAATGAAAAAACCATTAGGTTGATCCATATAACTTCCTGGTCAATATCCTCATTCAGAAAAGTTTTGTTCACATCAATCTAATGTAGCTTTAAATCAAATTGAGCCATTAATGGTAAAATTATTTTCAATGAATCTTTCTTTAAGGCAGTTGAAATAAGAGTTGCATTCTTTAACTTCTAGAAAAGGATATCTTACAATTTATACACTATCTTTTAATAAACTAAACTCCTTGTTACTTGTATATATTATACAAGATATCTCAACTTTTGTATTAATTTCCAAAATGAAATCTAAATAAATTCAATACCTTGGAATATTGTCAAGCTCCATCTTTTTTTCTTCTGAATGTTGATACTAAACTTGAGCTTCTATAAGATGTCAATAAAGTGATTGAGTCAATCTCATAGGCTTATGGATTAGGTAGACCTTAATGTTATCAATTTAAAAATCATGCATCTATCAATTCTTTCATTTTCATGAGAATTCATTGTCCTAAGAAATTGATATGTATTTCTTCATTGAATTGTATGTCATTAAAGTATGGTGAAGCTTAACATTCAACCTACTATGCATGCAGTTTAATCATAAGTTAATATCTCTTGTTACTTCAATCATATGTGACAAAACTAATTTCCTTTTACCACTTGTAAAGTTATGCTAGCAAGTGTTATATATTTATAAATGTTCATCTAGGGAGGTAATCATACAAAATGAGTTATATTACAAATGATGGATGTTGAAAACTTGAATTGTTAGAAAAATTTTGATTTTAGATGAAATTGATGCGTATGATTTTGATACATGTCTTCATTTATTGTTACAGATTAATGGAAGGAAGTTCAAGTACTTCTGATCAAACAACTTCAGGAACATACAATGATCCAGCTTGAGGCCATGCTACATTGGTCCTGGGTATGAAGAACTATACAATTTGCTTATTTTGTAACAAACATTTGAAAGGTGGAGGAATTGCCCGATTGAAGAAGCATTTAGCTAGGGTTGAAAGAGATGTAGAACCCTGTAAAAAAGTAAGTCATGATGTGAAGTAAGAAATGAATACATTGCTTGAAGAATATCAACATGAGAAAGATAAAAGGGAAAGGTTGAATTTTTAAATTGCTAATGAAAGTTCATTTGCTAGTTTTCGTGGTGATTGTGGAAATATTGAAAGTGGTAGTGGTAGTAATCCATCTCAAGCCTAGGAAGAAGTGAATGTTACACCTAGACCTGATGTTAGGAAAAGCAAAAGGCAGGTGAGTAGTTTTTTACACCATGAATAACTCTTGGATCCCAACCTTCAATTCGTAGCGCAATACAATCAAGAGATGCGGCTCACAATGTCAATATAGCAGTAGCTAGATTGTGTATGATACAAGTTCATCATTCAATGCTTCTCAGTCTTATTATTATCAACCAATGGTAGATGCAATAGCCTCTTATGGTCCGAGATACAAAGCTCCTTCTATTGATGACTTAAGAGGTAATATTTTAAGTTGCTCAATTACTGAAATTAAAAATTATTTGGCTGAAAGAAGAGCGAATTGGGATACTTATAGGTGTTCAGTTATGTGTGATAGTTAGATAAATAGAAGACAAGAGCCTATTATTAATTTTTTGGGTTTATTCTACAAATGGCTCAATGTTTTTAAAGTTTATTGATGCATCTGGCTTTATTAAAAATATTGATACTTTCTTTAAGATATTCATTATTGACAATGATTCAGCTTATAAAGTGGCAGGAAGAAGGTTACATAATAGGTTTTTTTTTTTTTGGACTCCTTGTGCTACACATTACATTAACCTAATACTGGAGAACATAGCGGATCCTAGATATTTTCCTATTATTGATGAGACTATGCAGAAAGCTAAAAAGATGATCAAGTTCATCTATAATCATGCATAGGTGTTGAATTTAATAAGGAAGGAATTTATCAATGGTATGAATTTCTGTCATCCTGGTGTGATAAGATTTGCAACAAATTTCTTATCACTTTAGTCTTTTGTTTTGATGAAGAAAGAGTTAAGACAAATGTTTATAAGTGATAAGTTGATTGTATCTCAGCATGCTAGGTTTAATGCTGAATTGGAAGTTTCCAACATTATACTAGAAGATAGAGAATTTTAGTCTAAATGTCAATTTGTTATCTGAGTTTGTAAGCCTTTGGTGACGGTGCTTCGATTGGCTAATAGTAAAGAAAAGCCAACAATGGTTATTTTTTGGATGCCATGGAAAGGGCGAAGGAAGCAATCAAGGCCAATCTGAAACATAGGCCTTCTTTGTATACAACATATCTTGCAATCATCAATAAGAGATAGGAAAGGCAACTTTCTTCTCTGTTGTTTATAGCTGAGGCATTTTTGAATCTTAGTGTATATTTTGGACTGGATTTTACAATGAAAGCTAAAGTGAGTAAAGGAATGTTATTCACTATTACAACAATTTTAGCTACGAAATGATGCAAGATCTCTTAAGCTCACAAATTGAGCTTTATAAGCAATCTTCTAGAGATTTTGGATTGTTGATTGCTATTCGACAAAAAGCAAAACTTTCTCCAGATATATTAGTTGTTTCCTTTTTCTTTTTTTTTGAAAATTAATTATCACTTTATTTTGTTTTTAATGCTACTTTTGTTATCTTACGACTTACAATTTCTTAGTGGGATCAATTCGGAAGTGGTGTTTCAGAATTGCAATGGTTTGCAATTCAGAATTTAAGTATATGTGTGAGTGCGACAGGCTACGAACGGAACTGAAGTACATTTGAATTTATCTATTCCAAGAAAAGGAATAGATTGGAGAACAAGAGATTGAATGACTTGGTATTCGTTTGTTACAATTTAAAGTTTCGAGAAAGCTATGTTATTATCATTATTAATTTTGATGTATTTTCTTATAAATTTTTAATAATTAAATTTTATTTTTTACTAAGACTCTTAATAGCACAAGTAGTTCAGCATATCCAATTTCTATTAAGAATAATGATCTTTTAGTAGATTAGGTTTCTGAGGAACCAGATTTGATAGATGTGAATGACTTAGAAGATAATCTTGGTTAGGAAAGCATTGACTTGTTAATTGGTGCATTGAATTTGAATGATCATGATAATGAGACTCCTTTCAATGATGAGGATTTTGTACTAAATGATAACTGGGATCAGTGTAGTTATAGCGGATATCCTCCCGTAGGCAATTGAATGAAGTTCCAAGTTTTTGTTTTTCCTTTTCTTTAAATTTTACTTATATTTGATGTATATGTTAGGTTCTATAAATGTAATATAATTGTAAATGCTTTGTTACATGTTTCACTTTTACTTGGTTAGTTCTTCATCACGAACTCTTGTTGTAAATTGTAATAATTTGATAATTGAGGATATTTATTGTTATTTTTATTGGATATTTTGATGTAATTATTATGTATTATATGATGAAATTGTAATATTTTAAATACTTTGTATTATTCTTAATTTTATATTTATATGATGATAATTGTCTTTTTTCATATTAATTGTGGTTATTATTTAAATGTGAAAATTTGACAATTATTATTATTTCATATTAATTGTGACTATTATTTATTATTATGATTTTTGGAAAAGGGTTTGTGTAAACTTATAAACTATAAAGTTCAACTGTACAATATGACAACGAACTATTTTGCAATTTCTAAAAAAATTTAGGAACTATTTCATAATTTTAAAAAATACCCAAAACGGTACCCAATATTGACTGGTACCAGTACAATACTGTATCAGAACCCAATCCAGTACCAGGTCCCTCTTGCACTCTCTCCACCAAAACTCTTACTCCCTCTCAACTTATGGAATTTTGCTTGATTTTGGATCATCTTTACTTGGAATCTTTGTAAGTTACTGCATCAAGATAGCTATTTTATACTACCTTCTATGTTGTTATCATCTTAGTATTAAGATCATCTTACATCTATCTTGATTTTGGAAGTGTGTTGGTTGCATGAAGGGCTGGATTGCTTGGTTCTTTAAAGAAGGAACTTGAAGTTAATCATGTAAGGGAATTCTAAACTTAATAGCATGTTATGTTATGAATTATATAATGTTTGAAATAGATAGAATATGTACTGAATTGATAATGAATTGAGGTCTAAAACATGATAGTTGCTGTTAGCTTTTGCTTTGGATTTTTTATGCATGAAAGATCATGGATTGTGAGATTGTGAGATATTTAATAAATTATTTTTTAATTGGTTTGGACATGAATTTGATGTGGAATTGAGGCATAAATAAGGTGGAATTGATGAAGTATGGTGAAGGGGTGTTGAAGGTGTATGAAGGACTTAAGTTTTGGAAGCAGTTTGAAGGTTGTAGACGAGTGAACCTAAAGGGGTGTTGAAGGTGTATGAAGGACTTAAGTTTTGGAAGCAGTTTAAAGGTTGTGGGTGAGTGAACCTTCAGTTCACTCTTCCATCGATCGTGAGAATTATAAGGCATATTCCCATAGTCGTGGAAAAGGGTTAGGAAGGTGAAAAACTCGCTTTTGTACAATTGTTGACACATATAAGGTTAGGGCATTTAGTAATGGTTTAATGAGGTTGAAAATGAACCTAACTAATGTTACATTAATTGAGTAATAGTTCATTTAGTTATGGATTGTTAATTAAAGTAATTACTTAAGGAATGTGTGGTTAGTGAATAATGTGTTTAATGTTGGCATTTATGGTTTGTTCAAGGATCAATGAATCTTTATGAATACAAATGTGCTTCAAAGGAGTTATGTGACGTGAATTAATTATAATTATTTATGAATTTGGAGTTTGTGTAATTATATGAAATGTGTAAATACATAAGCTATTTAATGGTACATTATTGCATATGTTTATGCTCATAAGGTATGTTAAGTTTTTTTGGATGTGCAAGTATATGTTCAATTTGAGAAATAAGGGAATAAAGACATATGTTGCACAATATCTTTTGTATAAGATTCTAAAATTTGAAATAGTTTCTTTTAAAACTGCCAAGTCCTAACCGTGGTTAAATAGGCATACCTAGAAGGGTCTGCAACTGCTCCTGTAACGAGATACTAAGGTGTCTTCTGTAATTAAACACTAAGGTGTCTTCTATGCTAGAAGCTTCAGTGTCTTCTGATTTTAGACACTTATGTGTTTTCTATTTCAGAGACTTAAGTCTTTTCTGTTTCAGATACTAATCATGGTATCTTCTGTTCTGGTCTCATTACCCACTTATGTAAAAAGGATTAGCAGGCAAACATGTTTTGTATTATGATACATATTCAATTTTGATATAAACAAGTTTTATTCTAACAAAAGATAAGCTCTGATTTGATACAAAACAAGTTCTGTTTTTATATAAGTCATATTTTGATCTGAAAGGATTATATCCTATTCTGATATTCAATTATGATACTTGTACATTCTGTTTTCATATTTATGAGTTTTGTTCCTATGCAAGAATGCTCTGTATGTATATTCATCAGATTATGTTTTGAGGCATAATGTTTGGATTACTCTATAATTTGAATAATTAAATGTTGTATGTGAATTGACATGATACAGTGCATGTGAATGCTAGACAACTGTTAGAAATAGTCACTAGATTATATCTTGTTTA
The DNA here is from genome assembly GCA_024520975.1 of Erythroxylum areolatum. Taxonomy (NCBI): domain Eukaryota; kingdom Viridiplantae; phylum Streptophyta; class Magnoliopsida; order Malpighiales; family Erythroxylaceae; genus Erythroxylum; species Erythroxylum areolatum. The sequence goes on from JANIJH010550746.1 coordinate 10,069, forward strand.
GTTATTCCTCACTAAGCTATATACTTGGCATAGTAGTTTTGCTTCTGTGTAGGTTTTGATAAGAAGGCTTAAAGACTGGAACAAGGATTACCTCAGTAGATAAAAAGAATGTATTCTGTTTTGGAAATTGTTTTGTTTTGAAATATGTATATTTAAAATTTTGAGTTGTATTTGACAATATGAGACAATTGTATTTGGTTTAATGATTTGTAATAACCTTAATACAGGTTGACTTTTGAATTTATGGTATGTATTATGATAAGCACAATATGTATAATATGTTCTATTTATAAAATAACATCTAATGATATGTAAGGTATGTTTGCTTGAGTTTTTGGAAATGCATATAAGGAATGTTTAGTATGATTTGGATTGTTTCAGTTCTGTTTTGTATAGTATTTGCATATCTTCCTAGGAGGTATATGGGTGTTACAAAGATAGCTTGATGGATAGCTAAATATTTTATTTTGTCTACCCTCTGGATTGGGGTAAAGAGAGATCTATTATATAATTGTTAACATTAACTATTGTATGTCTACCAAATATTAAATTAACTGTCAAGATTTAATAAGATTTAATATATTATTAAATTAAATCCTAAATCAAATTTAATATGGGCTATAGAAAATATGAGTCAGACATCGAGCCATATTTCTTACAGATATATGTCAATGTATAAATGTAATCGCAGACTCATTGGTTGTTCTTAAAAATATTGTTTCCCATGTCGAACAATTTGTCATGTTCTGATAAATTGATCGATGCGAGTGGTAAAATATGGAGAGAACTTTATATATATATATATATGATAAATATGTAACCGTTTCATCAAATATAATATTATATATTTTGATAAGTTTTTTTAATAACTTAAAATCAAGTAACGAAATTAAATCAATTGATATTAACATATTCAACTTGTTTCCAATCGTTTTTTGCAAGTATATTAGGTTATTGCATTAATAATCCATATGAATATTAAATGAGGAAATAAAGTAACAATGGATCCAATATTCTAAGCTAACTAGCTCCTAAATAGAAAAAAATAGTTAATTACAAAAAAAATTCTCAAACTTTACTTAATTTTATAAATATAGCTCGAACTTTAAAAAGTAGCAATAAAATACTCAAACATTAAATTTTTTTAATTCTAGCCTGAACTTCAAAAAGTAACAATAAAATTATCAAACTTTTGATTTTTTTTTTCAATTTTAGCCCGAATTTATCATCTACGTTAAGTTTACTAACATGCTTGCCACGTATTTTAGAAATCTTAACTATTAATACACGTCGGTCAAAATTAACATAACAAATGAATATTAATGAAACGACACCGTTGTTAAAAACAGAATCTGTAAATTAGTTTGAGTATTTTATTATCACTTTTTGAAGTTTGAATTACAATTACAAAATTGAATAAAGTTTGATATTTTTATAATTAACAAAAAAGACGGATTAAAATGTACATATTTAATCAAATTATTCATAGTTTTTATTGATTGATTATGTTATAATGTATAAATACATATGTCTATTTATATACATATGTTGTATATAAATATATATAAATACATATGTCATATCATATCCATAAGGATATAGCATCTATTATAAATTAACATGTCATCATTCATTTCAGTAAAGAACCCTATTCAATATTTGGTATGGATTCTATATCAATATATAGATATGAACTTACACGATTGATGTACTTGTCTGTTTAAACCTTGCAATGTAAGTCTCACTCTTGATTTACCAATAAAATAAGAAAGAAAATATCCTAATCACTATCATTTACAACTTGTTAGGCTTAACTCATTAGATTTGCTAGGATGCTCCAATTATGCAATTCAACCCTTAAACATATTCTCGCTAAATTTTTTGTAATTTTTAATTCACAAGTTGTCAAGAATTTTGCTATAATTCTTGAGGAGAAAATGATTAGCACAATTTAAGGAATTTTTTCAAGAATTTTCTAAATAAGTCATTAAGATAGCATCTTCGATGATTAGAATATTCCACTGATGATTGAAAATTTTTTAATTTTAGAATTCAATGATTTTTCTACTAAATGAAATTTCTTGATGAGTAGAACAACTTTTATAATTTCAAGAAACTCAAATTATCAACTAATCTCAATAAATTGAAAAAAAATTATTCCATAGCCTTAACTTCTATTTTTGTTAATTGGTAGTGATATAAATGGTAACTAGTGACGAGACGATAATAATTTTGCTTCTGACAGTAAGAGGAATCTAACGGTGGTAGTGGTGATCGACAACACTTACCAAAGATCATGGATCAAATATTTGAATTTTTCTCTAATTTTTCTTCTTAATTTTTATGAAAATTTTGACATTATTGTGAGGTAAAATAGATATGGTTGTTATGACTCAAAAGAGATGATTTGATTGGTATATATGGTTGACTAGTTAGAGTCACTAACAATGAAGAATAGAGAAAGAGGATGATTTCATGAATCTTACCCTTTAGAGGATGAACATGAAAATACAAAAGATAGGATAGAAGAGAGAGAGAGAGAGGTGTTAATTATGTTATAATTAATCAACTAATTAATAATATTTTAAATAAATAATTATTTATTTAATAAACAATTTTTAAAAATTACAAAGGTGTTAATTATCCGGTAACAAGAAAAACAAAATGTTAAGCTCTTGGGAGTCACGCCTATGACTACTTAAGCTACATACATACTGAGTACCTATATATATACACTAAATATTAGCATATAATAATTAATAACGACTAACATATATAGTAAATATTAATATTTACTATTTAATCAATTAATTATATTTTAATACATCTATTATTTAATAATATATTATTTATTATTAATTATAACTTAATAAACTTAACTGTTAATAATTAATAATTAATTTATAAATAAATTATATTTTCATAAATCAGTTAATTTATTATATTTTAATTATTATTACTTATATCAAAATTAATTAATTAGTTAATTAAATAATTATATTTAAATTATTCATTATATTTTTATATGTGTCAAATATATTACAATAAATTAATCAATTAATATGTTATAATTAAATGATTAATACTTTCCTAATGAATTGAGATGCCCAAGAAATTTAGTAGAGAGCAAAGAATATATGTGACGAGTTCATGCTCCAAATTTCAAGTGAATCCGAGTTGAAGGATGTTCAAAACTATTATATATCTCTACATTCTCGCTGTCACGATCGTGCAATTCTAGCTGATTCTTTACTGTCACGATCATGCTTTTCCTGATATCTCCTCAATGTCACGATCGTGCTTCTGCACAATCGTGCAGTAGAGGTTCTTCTTCAGATTTTTACAAAACAACATTTTTCATCACTTCTTTCTCTCTTTTGCTTAATCTACGACTTCTAACTTGTGTCTTCACTATTTCCTTTTCATTTTTACTTCCATTTTACCTCAACTCATTTCAATATAAATCAAAATCTATGACTGATTTAATTTGAAATTAATCTAAAATTCTTAAAAATAATTGCAGTTAATGATTAATAATTACTAAATAAATAAAACTTTATTAAATATAATTTTTATATATTATAATTAATTAATCAACTAATTATGTTATAATTAGTTAAACTAATTAATAATATTTAAATTAATAATTAATTATTTAAATAATAAATTAATTATGTTATAATTAATCAACTAATTAATAATATTTTACTTAATTAATTATTTAATAAAATATTATAAAATTGTATAGGTGTTAATTGCCTAGTAACAAGAAAAAGAAAATAACATGCACAGTTGACGTCACAACTATGTATGGCAGTCATGCCTGTGAAAAAAGCCACAGGCATGACTACTTACCTATATATATATACATTAATTAATTAATTATATATTAATTATTATTAATTATAACTGAATAAGCTTAAATGTTAATGATTAATAATTAATTTATAAATTAAGTATATTTTAATAAAGCAATTAGTAAGTTGATGCGTTGGATGTCTTGAGAAGATGAGATTTTGTTGTGTCTTTGAGAGAACCAAAGAACATGTCTTGAGAAGATGAGATTTTGTTGTGTCTTTTGAGAGAACCAAAGAACATAACAGAACCAAGAACAATCACTTTTTTAACTTTTGATATAAACGTAAGTGACGCAAAATATTTATCCGAAAAAGCTAAAAATTTTGAGTTTTTCTGAAAATTTTCAAATTTGAACTTTTAAGAAAGCTATATTTTAGCTTTTTAAAAAGTTATTTCTACTTTAAAAGTACTTTTGAAGTTTACAGCCAAGCATTCTTTTTTTTTTTCCTTAAAATGACTTTTGCGGTAAAAAAAATATTTTTGAAACCTCCAAAAGCTAAACCAAATAGATAGTAAACCTACTTGCTATTGATTAATACTACATGTGGTGCATGTGGGGAAGGGCCCTATTTTTAATGACTTTAAAGAATCTTGTGGGTGCCTTCCTGAATCAAGTGGACTTGATTTGTCCATTCAATAGAATGCCTGCCTAACTTTACCGGGGATTTTATCTCCCATTTTAATTTATTTAATTTTAATCTCCCGCAGTTAATATTTAATTATTACTAAAGATATATTAATAACGCCAACATACTTAATTTGCCAATTCATTAACTCACGTACGCAGTTAATTAATGATTTGTAGCAAGTGGTTGAATATTTGCTAGTTTTGGAAGTTTGAAAAGAGAACTAATGGCTATAGCGATTTTCAGTTGAAATCCAAAAACCCAACGAGTAACGAACCAGCAACTTTTTTAACGGCTGTAGGTCTTACGTAGCTCAGAGCAGATTGAATTTTTCGCCGCCGATAGATGATGAATGATTCTTTCTTTCTGTATTTCCGACTGGCTAAGGGCTGATATTCACGAGAAGGCACAGGAGCCGAAAAAGAAAAAACAATCAAAAAGGAATTTGCGGGAATAGACATGTTATGAACGCTTTTGGTTGGAAAATGGAAGCTATCAAAATGCCTCATGTCCAAACAAGCTTAGATTAAGCCAGTAAACGCGAGTTCGGATCGTCTGTCTAACGTAACTCTGTCTAATATAAAAACGGCGCCGTTTCCAAACTCGCGTCCAACGTAACTCTGTCTAATATAAAAACGGCGCCGTTTCCTTAACAAAATTTGCAACGCTGTCTTAAATGCCAGAGACGCCTGTGGGACCCACCCACAGGCGCCGTTTGCTTCCAAGCCGGCAAAGCCAGAGTTTTGGTTTCTGAAGAATATGTTTTGTAAACAGAGTATTTGCTTATTCTTAAAAAAAGCTTATTTTTAAAATGCTAATACTAAATATTATACCACTATAATTATTATTAGTATTATTGTTATTTCTATTCTTAAATGTCTAATTAATAATAATGTTTAATTTTATTTATTTATGTATTTATGATCAACCCATTGC
>JANIJH010550780.1:0-15486 GCA_024520975.1 Erythroxylum areolatum
GATTCACCACTTCTGTGATAGCAGAAGATGATACCCATGGCCTCTTGTCGGGGTCATTACTTGGAAATCTCTGGCCGGAGTATATATGTCATAAAGAATGTCTTCATTGACATATAGAGTAATAAGTCCCATGACAAGAACTGATATCACTTGGACTAGATTCGATGTAGTCAGTCTAGTGAGAGTTGACACTTTGCCCATACTCATAACCAAGTGGGGTATAGCATGCTGAAAGGACTAATTGCATAGCAATTGTCTATGAGAGGGCTCAAAAGATGGTTCGTGGTGAACATGGGTTCATTTGTCAAACCACTTACTTTCCGGTCAATTGGGGGTCATGATATGTTGCTAAACACCGCTCATGACTTGCTTAAACTAAGTGTTAATCTAAGTGGTCAACATAACCGGGAACCTAATGGGTCACACGCATAAAAGTGACTCGAAGAATTCGTAAAATAGTTTTGGATAGAGATCCATTATATGGAGAGCAATAGAACCAGATGGATCCTGATGAGATCGGGATATGTCCCCATGAGATCGCGACATCGATATTGCTGAAATAGGTCTTCAGTATTTTTTCACACCCGGGACCCGGTAAGACCGACCCCAGTGTGACTGGACCACCTTAGCAGTTATATATATATATATATATATATAAGACTAACGTGGAAAGGAGGAGAAGAACTTTGATAAAGTAGCATTAAATGTCTTTAATTGATAAAGAGACAAAAGGCAATAAAAGACAAAAAAACAAAAGCTAGAAAAGAAGATACGATCGTGAGAAGTGTGTTTAATAAGTCTTGAAACTCTTCTTCACGATACTCTCGCAATTTTCTCCCAAGCTTCTTCGTCTTCTCCTCTCCTTCACCTTGTGCTCTCCATAGAAGAAAAGGCAAGAGCTAGCACTTTCTTCTTTGTTCTAACTATTTCCGGATCAAAGAGTTTGATTCGGTTTGATTCTCCGACCTCTGCGTGGATACCGTTAGAGACAGTCTCCTTTGGTTATTGTGGTTTGAGAATTCTGGTACTTCTTTATATAGACACATAGATCCTGGACTTCGGGAAAGTTCCGAAACAAATTTTTTTTGTTTTCCGCACCGCGTGTATGTGATGCACGCACCGGGATTTTCCTACAGTCTTGTGGGAGCTTAAGAAAATAAATGAAGATAGATGTGGCAGTGGCAAGTGGCAACTAAAATTGAGTAGTCTAGGCATTTCAACTTCCAAGAGGAAGATAGAATGAAAAGCACTGGATTCATCTTTAAAAAAAAGTTGGGTGACATCTATTTACATGCCTTTCATGAGATACGTGTCTTTCATGCGTTAAATGCATTTCTACATAAGATACTATTCAAACATTAAATGCATTTACATGCCTTTCATGGAACAGATGCTTTATTCTTTTGTCTTCACGTGTATTCCTATTTTTACCTGTGACAACATTAAATTCATTTACGTGCCTTTTATGCAAGAGATGCTTTATTCTCTTGTCTTCACGTGTATTCCTATTTTTACAGCTATCACATGACTTTATTGTCTTCATGTAATACCTCTTGTTAATGTAGAGAACCGATGTTTTTTTAAGTGTGGAATACAATGCATTGTCACATGGTTATTTTAAACTATATTTAGCATTTAATACTTTGTAAATATTATTGTGATTGATTTCGGTTATATGTTACTACATTTAGTTATGGAAGGCTTGAACAATATGAATGATGACAATGATTGTATGAAAGTAAATAAAAAAGATGGGATATGGAATGATACAATAGAGATATATTTAATCTCCTTGATGGTTGAAGAAGTGAAGAAGAGAAACATCATAGAATGCCTTTTGCAGCTGGACAACAACAACCAACATCTCAACACCTTGAACTTATCCACTTTGATGTGTGTGACCCAATGAGTGTTATGTCAAATGGCAACAATAAGTATTTCTTGACTTTCATTGATCCTGTAGAAGTTCGTACAAGGTTGACAAAGGAAGGAGAAGGACCATTGGATGATCCAACCTATTTCAAGCAAATCATAAGAAGTTTACGATATCTCACTTGTACAAGGCCCGACATCTCTTACAAAGTTGGTTTAATTAGTATATCCATGGGGTCACCACATCAATCTCATTTACAAGTGGCTAAATTAAGTTAATTTTGATAGATGCCTTTATTTATTTTTTTATAGATAAAAGGAAGGAAGCTTAAGTACTCATGATAATTTGGCCACTTTAATGAGATTCAATGATTAAGATTGGGCTTACTCTTCATTGGTTCATAGAATGAAGAACTATAACATTTGTTTTGTATTATAACAAGCAATTGAAAGGTGGAGGAATCACCGTATTAAAGAAGCATTTAATTGCGGTCAAAGGTGATGTGAAGGCTTGTAACAAAGTGATCCATAATGTGAAATGAAAAATAAAGACTTTTTTTTGAAGAGTATCGGTATGAAAAAGATAGAAGGAAAAGATTGAAATATGAAATTTTTAGTGGAAGTTCTGATGGTGTTTAGGATGATAGTGATGATGTTGAAAGTGGTAGTATTCCTACCAAATAAGAAGCTTGATGTTGGGAAAAAAAGAAGACAAGCGTCTATATATTTTTTTGCACCATAAACAACTCCTAAAGGTTATTCTTTAATTTGTATTGCTTTATAATGTAGATAAGTGGCTTATAATGTGTACACAACAATAGCTAAATGGTGGTATCATTTAGGTAGAGCATTCAATGTTGTCCAATCTTATTATTATTAGCCTATAGTTAGTGCTATTACCTTTTATGGTCAAAGATATAAAGCTCCTTTAATTGATGACTACAAAGGTAAACTTTTTAGTAGTTCTATTTATGAAACCAAACATTATTTAGCTGAAAAAAGAATGACTTGGGCTACTTTTGAGTGTTTAATCATGTGTGACAGTTGCATAGATAGAAGAAAGGAACCTGTTATTAATTTTCTTAGTTTATTCTACAAAAGGGACAATGTTTTTAAATTATATTGATACATTTGACCTTGTTAGGAATTTTGATACTCATTTAGATATTTGATAAAGTTGTGAATGAAGTCAGGCTAGAAAGTATTGTTTAGTTTATTTTTGAAAATTATTATGATCATAAATAAGCTAGAAGAAGATTGCAAAGCAATTATAATTCTTTTTATTAGACTCCTTATTCTACACATTGCATTAACATGATGTTTAGAAATATCAGAGATGTAAGACATTTTCCTATTATTGATGAGACTATGAAAAAAGGAAAAAAGGTTACCAAGTTTATTTAAAATCATGCATAGGTCCTAAATTTAATGAGAAAGGATTTTACAAATGGTTGGAATTTTTTTTCGTATTACTATTACAAGATTTATAACTAATTTCTTATTATTTCAATGTTTTATTTTGATTAAGAAGGAGTTGAAGCAAACGTTTACAAGTGATAAGTGAGTTGCATCTCAATATGATAGATCTTAGGATGGATTGGAAGTTTCTATAATTATACTTAATGATAATGAATTTTGGTCTTAAGGTCAATTTTTTATTTGTATTTGTGAGCCTTTGGTGAGGGTACTTTATGTGGTTGAAGTGATAAGAAAGTAACAATGAGTTATTTTATGATGCCATGGAGAGGCCGAAAAAAGTAATCAAGGACAATATGAAAAATAAGCCTTCTTTATAAACACATTATCTTATAGTTATCTATGAGAGATGTGAAATGCAACTTTACAATATGTTGTTTGAAGCAAAGGTATTTTTAAATCATAGTGGTAATTTTAGAGCAAGTTTTACAAAGAAATATAAAGTTAATAGGGGAATGTTATTAACTATACAACTATTGTTGCCTATGATATGATGCAAGATCTCTTAAACTTACAGATAAAGATTTATAATGATTCTTTTGGTATTTTGGGATGTCTACTGCTATTCCTCAAAGAGACAAACTTATTCTTGGTAGATATAATTTTTTTTCACTTTTATTAGTTATTTAAAATTAAGCTCCTTGAGATGCTTATCCACATCCTTAGTTAATCCACATCCTTAGTTATAAGTCCAAAAAAGCTAGTTAAAAGATGGATTAAACTATAGTTAAGTTCAGAAGTGATATGTTCAGAAAAATTAGGAATAGTGATGGATAAAGTTCTTTGAGTCAAGTCTAATGCAACCAACTCTCTTATAGTTCTCAGATTGGTGATGGCTTCTTCAAATTCAAGTCTTTGTTTTATTTCTAGAGTTGTTCTAGTTTCCCTTCGTTACCTTTGTAGTGTCCTTTCAATCTCTGGATCAAATTGTATAAGTTCTTGATAAGGATATCTAATTACTACCATACACATACATGAACAAATATGAAAAGATCAAGAAATAACTATAAAAGCTAATTAAATTATATATGTATATATATATAACACCAATTAAAATCAAAAGAAAAAAAATCACTTCACTCTATAGCAACAATGCCAACATTCTTGACATGCGTCATACAAACTACAAAATAAAACCTAACTTTACACAACTAAATTTGTAGTAGTAATGAGTAAGGAATGTACCTGTAGAGATTGTGTAACATGTCACTCCTATAGAGCATATACATGAACATACCGATGAGTATTCGAGAACATACTCTACGAGAATGACATGTTAAGATGATCAAATCAATTCATTTACGGCATTACATATGTTACCAGCATTTTAATAGTCATTTTGTTCCATTTTCATTCACAAACATATATAGTCATCAATGTCATTACACTTCAGAATTCACATGTACATTGTACAACAGTTGAGAGATGCAATTCTTGATATAAAATAACTAAAGACATCTGTAGGTATAACTGATCTCGACACTGAACCATGCCTAAACATAGTAGCTATACTTAAACTAAACTAGCTAAATCTCTTATGGACATGAAAATCAATGTTGCAAATTTGATGAGTTTGCGAACTCAGTGAGTGAATCATCATCAACATGGTCACTCATGCCAAAACAAAAGACAAATTATAATCCAATTCACAAGCAAATCGTATCATCTAGTATTGAATACCACATCACAATTTATCATACCTCAATAAGTACAACTTGTATACAACATTTCATATCATTATTTCATAACAATCCAATAGTTCACTTCAATCATCCATTTGATACAAATCAAGTTGTATATGCAAATGCACATATGACTACATTTATTTTTTGTTTTATTATGACCGAGCGCCTATACTATCCTGCATCTATTATGGACACTAGGCTCATTTCATTTACTGTCTCGTATCTGTTGTGGATACTAGGCTCATTGTTATCTGAGCCTGAGGCCCTTTTGTGCACATTCTTGAGTGTAAAGCTCTTCACATTGGTCACTCTGATCACAACTCCTTTATCTGATCATGCATTTCAATATAATGAGATGCATCAATTCACATGTTATGCTTTCAGTACTTTCATTCTATGTACTCATGTCACATATCAAATTCTCTGGGCCTAAGCTCATCATTCATCATTCAGTTGTTCACACAATTCATAATTCACATACAATTGAAATGAAGCACATATAATGAGTTTACACATCTAGGTTAACTCACAGTAAGCTAGTGCTTTGATGATCCGGCAATGTCCAGATGTTGATGATCGCCTTATATGTCTATATTCATGCAATACACATATAGTTCACACATCAATAAGTTGCTTCATCATATGAATATACAATCGTGCATATGTATATGTGCCATGTTTCAATACATGCTCAATTGACCTTTAGGGTACATATTCTTATCCAAAGATCTTGATTCACTCTCAATTCATCAATCGTACATTTATCTAGTTCTCATTCATACTTACCTCACGTTCTTCAATGTTCATTGATCTATACTTATCAAACTCTTTACTAAATGCTCAAATAACAATCTAGGTTCATTCTTAGCCTTAATCAATTCCAAATATACCAAATTGAAGTGACTTATCTTTATTTCGTTCAATAAATACACAACTGAACTTATCATTTCAGAACATTGCCCATGATCATAAGGGACCCTCCTATGATCATGACAGAAGCTGGTGCAATAGGCCACGGCTGTAAGGAACATGCCATGATCGTGACAGAACCCAAATATCCAGGCCATGATCATACACTAGGGGCCACGATTGTGCCCTGTCTTTCTTTCCTCAATTTTACACGAACTTCACTTCATACTAATTCAACTACCATATTTGTTAAAATTTTCTCATTTGTTCCTTCACCATTCATCTTATATCATTATACTTGTAGCCCTCACCTTTTCCGAATTCAAGAACACTTCATTAACACCTATCTTTAGCATAACTTCACCTCAAATATCAACCTAAATCATTCATATAACCTACTGTTTTCATGCATCGAAAATAAAATAGAATCTACCCATTCATGCATCATTTTTCCAGCACACATTCAACATCAATACCATAATCAAATTCATCTTTAATCAATCATCATGAATGTTATGCTAATATAAATCACATGAGATCAGTATTTCACTTACTTGTTTAGGTCAATTGCTTCCTCAATTATCAAGCTAACCTAGCCTTCAAACGTACAAGCATAACTCCAAGAACAAGATGGAAATAGAAAGGGATTTTTAAAAGCAAGATGAAGACAACAAAATCTATCTATCTTTATAAAGAATGTGACCAAGGTTTTGAGGTGATAATCAACAAAATTTAGGTAGAAATTCAAATCCATAAGGACAAGTGCATTTCGATGGTGAGAAGGAGAAGAAGGAAGATGGTAGAAACAAGAGAGAAAATGGCCATTTATATGTCTAGATGTCGTGGGTTGCAAGTGTATGGTAAGTATTAAGACACTTGTTATGACACTTATCAAGCATAAGACCATGCTACATTTCTTCTACTTCAACTGCCACATGTCACTCTACAACTAGTCCAATTGTCACTCAATCTATAAACCATTTTTCACCTAATTATCTAAGCCAATCACTCAATCTCTACTGCCACGTGTCACTATTTCGTAGACCTAGTAAACCTAAGTTTTCACATGTCAGCTTATCTTTCCATTTGACATTTTTCGTAGACTAGATGTACATATTAATTCACAAAACTCCCAATTGTAAAATTTAACTCCAATTTACTAATTGTAATCCATCAATTCTTGTTATTGGTAAATCAAAATAAAAGACATTGGAAATGCATAATCATATCACATTCATTTTAGTTTCATACCCCAGAGTATGTCAATTGAGTGCATATACTATCTTTGCAATGTTTTCTAAATCATAATTCATGTGTGTATACTATTATTATGCATATGAATTAAATCATATCATAAATGTACCAAATTTATTCTATATGATGCCACTCATGTGACTCAGTAGTTTAACACTTTAATCCTTCAATAGTTTAAAAGAGGGATATTATAGATTGTGTGTCTAGCTTTTGTAAAGAGTGAATCGGTATTTAGGAGTTTTTGGTTAAATTTGATTAAGAAAATAAAGTAAAATTGAACTAATGTAAGTAAATCAAATTAAATAGTACCAAAGTGATGAATTTGACAACTGAATTCCAAATCCATTTCTCAGTTCAATCTTAGCCATCTCACGAGTGAGCAAAATTAATCATTATGTTCTTCTCAAACCTATCTTTGTTAACTCTTGGTTATCAATAAGCTCTATTAACCACAAATTTCCCTTAGGTAGCATCTAATAAAAAAAGTTCTTTAATTAGGTTTAGATATCAAACAACCTATAATAAGCTCTCTAGAATTAGTATGACAACTGCATTATGTACTAGGAAAATTGGTTAATCTAGACAACAACCACATAAGCTTTAGTCATTTAACCTATGTTATGTTACCTCTAATGATGCACAACCATTAGTTTACCATAAATGAATTAGAGTTACAATGATTACGTATTGTAATCTAGGTTCTGACAATGAGTTCACACATAAATAATCTATTGGAAGTGCTTAAATATTCGTACATAAATACCCAAAACATTAAACAATCAATTACACAAGAGAGAGAATAACACTATAAGATTAAGAGATGCCCAAACTTGTTTTTCAATCTTAATATCCCCTTCAAACAAGAAGGAAGAACCTTAGTTCCTCATAGATCTAAAAAAGGTAAGAACTTTGCCGCCTTTTGTGTTTCTAAAACTCTTCTCTCCCTTTTTGGCCTTATAAATTTCCATTTATAGAAAAAATTAGGGCTCTCGGAGATACATAGTTAGATATATGGGCATAAGCTAACTATATGTGTCATTTTAACCCAAAATCACAAACATACATAGTCCTAATAAGCCATATTGCAAGCCACCTGAGGGTTGTAACTAGGTGTGTAGGTTATAGGAAAGGCTAAAACTGTATCTTCATAATCCTACACATGGTCCAATACACCACTGTATTGGTTGTAGGAACTTCATTTGTTTCATAATGGCAAATAATATAGAACTTCAAAAGGATGGCTTCAAGGATATGTTTTTAGCTCATTTTGGTTCTTGTTCTTCCAACTTGTATCTAAAACAAAATATGAACCCAAATAAGTATCTTAAACACACTATAATACTCTATTTTGATAGTTAAATGGCCCTACTCTAGAACTTGGATATACTATCTTACCTCCCAAACTCCCTTTTCATCATCTTTTAGAAACCCTTACAAACCAAACCTTAAAATTCAAGTTGTTATTCTTACTCCTTATGCCGTCTACCTATCCAACTACCACTGGAAACTCATCTTACTAAGAAGACATTTAAAAAACTAGATCTAACAGTTTTCTCTTCCTCTAATAAGTAGCAAATGATTCTTGCATCCACAGGAGAAAAGCTCCTAATTTGGTTAAGAGCTTACAACCTTATTGCATCTTTATAGCAAAAAGGTTATCTTGGTTATATCTTATTTTGTATTACTTTCCAAATTTTGGGTTTCCTATTATGGCTTATATTTTGACCTTTTTTAGAACAAAGAGGTATGTTGTTAGTTTTTCTACAAATCCTATTGTTTGGTCGTAAAAAATTATGGATCTAATGTACCATTTTTATACAAGAATAATTTTTGTCACAAGTAAACATAAACCATATGCAGCTTATAAAATTATCAAATTTTAGGATTTGAATCTAATTCAATTTTAGATTAAGGGATTTAATTTTAATTTCAAAATTTAACCTCAATAATAATCAAATATGTATTCAAGTTATTAAAGATGACTCTAATATCACAATTTTTTTGAAAAGGACTCTAATATCATTATTGGAAAATTGATGTGTGATCTAATTTTGCACATAAAAAATTTAAATATAAAATGTTTGACTTCCTAAAAGCCAAGATTACTTAAATTATATAGCATAATTAATGCATAAAATATATTAAAGCATGCATCATACTTCGTACGTTATTATGAAACTTGATCCTTTTCTTATCATTTCCCTCGATCTGTTTTTTAAATGGGTTTATCTCAACCACCATAATTACAAAAGTGTCCATCCTATTGTGTTAAAAGAACTCTAAAATTGGTGTAGAGAGGGTTGGCCAAAAAGCATTTGCTTCACTAGAGCCTAGGGTTTCCTTTTTATTAATTTAACTAAAATGAAAATTTAATTTTAACTAAAATTTAATTAAAATAAAAATAAATTCTAATTAAATACCAATTAGGTCCTAATAAGTTCTAATATCTCATATGGGTCATTAATTATTAAATATATCATATTTAGCCATAATGTTTCTCAAACTTTACAATCAAGTCTAACTTGGTTAAAAACTCCTCTCTTTCTTCAACATGTTCTTTCTGTATCACTGATTAGATTCCCAAATATGTTGGTAATGGATATAAATTATAACTATAAATGATATTTAGGATTAGATAAGTTAAACTCCTTTAATTTATATTTAACTCTCCAATTAAATAATTTATGCATAATTTTTTGATATAATTCAATCCTTTCATCATACAATGTTTTGATTAGCTAAGGATTTTTTAAATCATACTAATTAAGAATAATGGAACATTCCCTTTAATGCCTTTAGGTTGATGAATCCTATATTGATCACTCAACTACCTTCATATAGTTTATGCTATATCCAATTAATACCAATTAAGCTACCTTATCATCAATAGTATCAAAACATATCAATCCCTATAAGACATATATTGGAAATCTCAAATCAAAGGATGACTTATACAATAATCACATTAAGAATTTCTATAGACATACAAGTCATTTTCCAAATGGAATTGTTATACAAGTTCACCTTATTGAACTTGTTTACTAATAAACACCTATATGTTTGTTTAAGTATCTCTATACTTTAGTACATTAAATCAACTACCTCCTTTATAAGGAAAGTCATAATGTTTTTTAGTCTTCTTACATTTTATTAATGTCCAATCTTAATAAAAATAATGACTACAAATATTAAATAAATGTAATATGAATCTCATAATTATTTTCTCATCATTATTTCACTTGTAATATACATTTACCTTATGGATTTTATCATATACATTTGAATATGTATAAGATAAATAATGTCTTTAAATAATTATGTCACTAAATTACAACTAACCGATTGATTGTAAGGCATAAACCAACATTAGCCTTAGGGATAGTGATAGGAGACACGTGATATAAAATTAGAGCAGCTTTAATAGTTTTTAAGAACAAGTTTATAAACAAATAAGAATAGAAGTCATTGAAGTGATGAAAACTGCTGGAATCAAATACAAAAAAAGAAAATAAGGAAAAAATTGTCGATCACAAATGAAAGCAGCTGTAAATATGCAAAGAAAAATAAGCAAAAATAGTTAGCCATATATGATACTGGTTAAGGTCAGATAGACGATTATTTAATCAAATAATAACTTTGATGCCATGTGATAATTAAAAGAAGCCTCTCCTATTTGAGCTCCTATTCCCTTTAGGAAAACCTAGAGTCAATTTGTTGGTGATAGCTTACTATCACTTAAGATTAAATTCTATCCCCCTTATTTAAAGCTAGAAAAATAGTTACCTCAGACATCAACATTTTAAAAGATGGAATGATAAAGCAGGAGGCTACCCTTCTTAGATATTTTCTAAACAACAGATCCTCCTTTTTTGTTGTTAATTCCTAATCTCAATTCCATTAGAAAACCTTTGAAATAGTAGAATTTAACACTTTATCCTTAGCTCAAAAAGTCCTAAATTTTGGGCCTTGACACATCAAATTCAAGCCTCTCTTTCTACAAGCTTAAAAAACAGGTATATACACTCAAGAAATCAAGCAATAGCAAATCCTGATATGGTTAAACATTCATATATATTATTAGAATATTGGATCATAAGATTTTTGAGTCACATATCCAATTATATTAAAAATACATTATGCTTTGACGAGGTTAATTCCAACTTAAAGAGAGTGAATTATGCTCAGGTATGTCCTTGTTAAAGTTAATTAGAATTTGGAAAATAAAATACAGCTCATAAGGCTTAGGGAAAATAATAATCTAATTGAAGATGAAGTTTTAATCACCTATACACAAAAGATAGGGGTAAGGCCAAGAAACAATCATAGAAGCCTATTGGAAGAAGTTCTAAACTGGTGAATATTTTGAACTAATGGAGATGGACCTATATAGGGACAATGGGATCCCTAAGAATGCTTAGCTACGACCATTGCTAGAATAGGTAAAGACACCAAAATATTTTCAAGTTGAACTAAATAAGAAGGATGGAGCTCATAGGGAAATACTTGTATCATAAAAAGCCTCTAGTTATAGCAATGTCACCGCCTTTTTAAAGGATCAAAACCTTATAATACCAATATAAACACTCCTAGTTCACCCCAAGCAATAATTAGGGAGGTAAATAGCAATTTGAGCTTTCAAAGGCTAACTAGAAGGGGTTCTAAGAGGAAGAAAAAAGTAGCTACCTCTCCTCCCAAATAAAAATATTCTATCATGGAATGTTAGGGGGTTTAATTTCCCTAAGAAAACAAATAATGCTAGTTAATTACTTTAAAGACACAAATCTTTTTTTATTTGCTATTAGAAACCATAATCAAGGAACATAATAAGTATAATCTAAGCTTCATAAGGAGTAACTAGATTACTATCACTTACTATGAGAGACATTATAATGGAAGGATCATAGTGGCTTATGATCCTAACAAAATGGAAGTTCTCTATATAATATATTAGCCTTGAATTAGCTTATTCACTTATAGATCCAACTGCAATAGGTAAGAATTAGGCTTTCCATTAACTTTGTGTACAATTTTAACTTGGTTTTTAATGTATACCTATCTAAAATAAATTGAAAGAAAAAGGGGATATAATAAAGGACCCTTAGATTTTAATAGGGGAATTTAATAGCTTTATTATCCTTTTAAAGCTGAAGAGAATTTAAGCATGAGAAGCTATATAGAAGATTTGATTAAATGTGTTAATCAGAAGTAAGTCACTAAAATTATGTATGGAGGAAAACTATTTTATCTAGAATACAAAGTAGAAAGGTGAATGAAATCTAATGAAAAATATTGATAGGGTTTTGGTAAATGATTTATGGCTTATGACTTTTCCATTAAGCAAGGCTAGCTTTAAGAATCCCCTATCTTCTAATAATTCCTCAATTTTTGTCCAAAATATCCTTTCTACTTAGAGAAGGAATTTTCCTCTTCATTTTAATATTTTTTTTTACAGAAGTCGATGGCTTCGAAGAGGCTATGATCCTAATCTTTCTTGTTAAGGGGCACAAATCATATTTATGCATGAGAAAGCTAGAATAGGTTAAAGATAAATTGAAAGCCTTAAATAGGCAGAAATATTCCAACATAACATAAGTAGTTCTTATAGAAAAGGAAAACCTAGAGAAAACCCAAACATCTCTTTACAACTCCCAAGGTGATAAAAATATAAAAGAACTTGAAAAATATGCTTTATCATAGTACATTAATGCAGTAAATATGAATAATTCACTTAATAAGTAAAGATCCAAGATGTTATAGTTGCAAGGTGGTGATAAGAATATGGGGTATTTCCACAAAGCCTTGCTACCTAGAAAAAAACATGAATAGAATTATGTCCTTAAGGGACCAAGGTGGAACCGGTTACATTCCAAGGATGAGATTCATTAGGAAATATTCTTATACTTCTTAAATACACTAGGCTCAAACACTAAATCTCTTATTAGTAAATCAATTTCCTCCTATGATGCTGACCTGTTTATTTCACCTTTCAATAAATCAGGTGCTAAGAGAACCAATTTATTCTCATAAAGCTCTAGGTCTATGTGGATTGAATGTCTTCTTCTATCAAAAAACATGGTCAATATCAAAAGGAATTGTCTAAAACACAGTCCTGGAATTTTCAAAAAAGGTAGATGCTAAGTAATTGACTAGAACACACAGTACTCTCATCCTTAAGTTTAAACTCCTAGTTTTATAAGGGATTTTATATCCATATCATGTTGTAACATCATATGCAAAATCATCTCCAAATTTTTGTCTAATAACTTGCAATTCATAATTTAAAAGCTAGTTGATCATTTCCAAAGTGAAGTAATCAAGAATATGCTAATAAGGGACAAAATTTTAATAATGCAAAAGCTACTAAAAATTATAGTAGAAGAATTCATACAAGAAATTTGCTTTTATGATTGACTTTAAGAAGGCTTTTGACTCACTATATTGGAGTTTTATCAAACACATATTAAAATCTTTTGACTTCCCATCAAGTTGATTAATTGGATTTCTTAATGAATCAATAAAATTTCCTATGGAGTTATAATAAATGGAAAGCCTACTTAAAAAATTCTAAGGGCTAGGTGGTTTGAGACAAAGAGACCTTTTGTCTCCTTACCTCTTTACCTTGAGTATGAACGTTTTGATATGCCCATTAAAAAGGGAACTAAGCAAGGTAAGAAGTTTAGGTACCATTCTCAATGTAAGGCTTTAAAGATCACTAACCTTATCTTTGTAGATGATCTCATATCATTTTCTAGAGCTAATCCAATCTTTATTTGTTCTTTTATGATACTCGAGAACTTTTAAGCAAATCTTAAGCCTAGTAATTGAAATTAAAAAAGGTCAACTTTTAATTGCAAAGGGAGTAAGGGACAATGTTAGCATTTTTGAAATCATTACTGGAATGAATGCACTACCTCCAATCAAATATATCGGTGTTTTTATATCTATTAAGAGACCTTTATGTAGTGAATTATGCCTCCTATTAAGATAACAAAAACTAGAATCCGTAATTAGTGCAACAATAGTTTTTCTCTTATAAGGATGGTTCAACTAGTAATCCCAATCTTTAGTAACTTACAAGTTTGCTAGTCATCTCAATTTGATTTCCTAGGAAAATAAGTAAGATAATAAAGTAGTTATTTAGAAGATTCATATGGTCTAGGTGTGACTTTAACCTAACTAAAGCAAAAGTGAAGTGGAAGGACCTATGTTTACCTAGATAGGAGGGGTGGCTTAGGATTCGTCCCATCAAAACAATGAACCAAACCAAAATTTCCACGAGAACATGGAGAATCCTTAAGGATAAAAACTACTTATGGGTTAAGCAAATACATGCTTATAAAATCAAAGATAAATACTTTTGGAAGATTAATGCTAATAGCGCAAACCTTATGAACTATATTACAAATCCTCAAGTCATGGGAAAAGATCAGACCTTACATCTTAAACTAGATTGGTGATAGAAATCCAACTCCTTTTGGTGTGATAGCTGGATAAATCAAGGCCTCTGATTAATGCCCCATCTTTAAATAACCTGAGGAGTTTGATTATAGATAATGTAACTATTATGGAATTCATTAATTTATTTCCAAACCAATTGGTAGCTCATAATTTTGTTTAGAAACTAATTCCAACTTAAGAGGATAATGTTAAATGGAACCTAGTTCCATTGAGCATCTTTTCCAATTCATCTTGCAAAGAGTATATCAAACCTTGTGCACCTAAAGTAAAATGCATAAGCTGGTATGGTTTCCTTAAGGAAGCCCAAAAGCCTTTACTACAATATGGTTAGTGATAGGCTCTGCAAGTGCACAGGTTTAGTTGTAGTAATCAAGTGTCGATCCACAAGGACTAGGTTAAACTACTGAATTTATACCTCCTAAATTTGCTAAGCAATCAATTAAGAAAGTTTTGTTGTTAAGGAAATTGCAATAAACGATATACAGAATTTTCACTAATATTCTAGGAATTCATTCCAACAAAGAAATCATGTACTTCCTTATGAAACAAAACGCTGGTCCAGTACATTAACTAACTGTTGTCAATCAATTCTTTCGAAGTAATCAACGAGTTGATTTCAAATTTTAATTCCAATTTCTTAGATTTAAAAACCAAATTCAATCCCAATTAACGCCTTTGGATTCTTCTTGCACTCCTAACGAAGAAATCTATTTCTAGATATTCATTCAGTTAGATCTAATCTAGCATTTCAGATGTTAAACATCACCTTTCAGTACATAGTTTAACACCTATCATATTCAATTAAGAACCCTAGATTAGAAAGATCAGATCA